>JAKTXM010000100.1:0-36376 GCA_030582575.1 Candida buenavistaensis | reverse complement strand
ACCACCAAAGAGCCATCCCATTTAGAAGATACAACTCTTCTATTGGTAGAACTGCTCAAGGTAAAGAATTTGGTGTCACTAAAGCTAGATGGCCAGCTAAATCTGTCAACTTTGTTAAAGATTTATTAAGAAATGCTCAATCTAACGCTGAAGCTAAAGGATTGGACTCTACTAAATTAATCATTTCTCATATCCAAGTTAACCACGCTCCAAAACAAAGAAGAAGAACTTACAGAGCTCACGGTAGAATCAATGCTTACCAATCCACTCCTTCTCACATCGAATTAACTTTGACTGAAGAAGATGAAGTCGTTGAAAAAGCTTCTGAACAAAAACAAGTTAGATTGAACTCAAGACAAAGAGGTAGATTAGCTTCTCAAAAACGTTTAGCTTCCGCTTAAAATTTTGAAAAACTCAAAAAATTAAACTACAGGGTGTAAGGAATTTTTTCTTTTTGTTTAAGTTTGTATGTCCATAATGTATAATAATAAGTAAATACAAAATGTTAACAACTTGGATTAGAAATGCCTTTTAATTTGATTCTTATCTCTGTTGGAGACTTCTACAGGTTTTGAATATATATAAGAAGAACCAAACAAAAACGATATCTTCTAAAATACGGTTATTCCTGCATATAGTTCAACCAATAATAGTATAGAAAATTCAATCTTACTATACATTCATCAGCACACCAAAAAAAAATTGTAGAAAGTAAAAATATAAACCGTATTCCTATAACAAGATCAAATAATGGCAGGACCACCACATCCACATACTTACTTGGGCTGGTGGGGTAACTTAGGTTCCCCAAAGCAAAAATATATTACTCAATATACAATTTCACCATTTGTTGCTAAACCATTCAAGGGAGCTGCTTATAATGCGGTTTTCAATACTTTTAGAAGAACCAAGAACCAATTCTTGTATGTTGCCATCCCATTTGCTATTGTCTGGACCATCTGGACCCAAGCTAGAGACTACAACGAATACTTGTATACTAAAGCAGGTAGAGAAGAATTGGAAAGAGTTAACGTATAGGCTACATATATATATATATATTTGTATAATTGTATATATTTATTCAGATGGGCTCCCTATTTGGATCTTTTATATACTTTGTTCAAGAAAGCTGTCAAGACATCTTTCTTTAAACCTCTTGATTCGTCGATTTGATCGATTTTCTTTCTCAATTCATCAACTATAGATTCTTCATAATCGTGATAAGTTTTTTCAATGTTCAATTCTTTGAATAAATCTTTAACTCTTTGTTCACTGATATCATCTTTTTTACCATAATTAGTATCTAATAATTCACGTTGTTCAGGTGTGACTTTCAATAAAGCTTGGTTAATAACCCAAGAACACTTATTGTCTTTAATATCAGTACCAATTTTACCAATTTGTTCTGGAGTTCCGAAACAATCCAAGAAATCATCTTGAATTTGGAAATACTCACCTAATGGGATCAAAATGTCTTGGACTTGTTTCAAATCTTTAGGATCATTAATTCCACTCATGTACATGGCCAAAGCAACAGGTAAATAAAAGGAATAATAAGCAGTTTTAAAAATAACAATGAATGAATGTTTATCTAATGAAAATTTATCCAAATCAACAACTTCTTCATCAGCAGTGACCAAATCCAATAATTGACCCAATTCAGTTTGGAAAGTCACTTCATGAAACAAATCTAATAAATCAACATAATAAGAATCTTGACGGAAATGTCTCTTCAATAATATATAAATGGCACCTTCCAACATAAACGAGTCGTTGATTGCAATGTTATTAACCCCCTCAACTAAGTACCAACATGGTTGACCTCTTCTGGTTTTAGATTGATCCATCATATCATCAGCTACTAAGAAATAAGCTTGTAATAATTCAATACACCATCCTAATAAAGCAACTTTTTTATATTCTGAATCGGACAATTTATCAAATGTGGTATTATTTAAAATTGCATATGTATCAACCACTGACAATCCTCGATTCAATTTACCTCCTGGGGTATTATAGTCTAAACTTTTGACAAACCAATCAATTGCTTCTTGTGGCATGTTATATGAAAGAAGAACTTCTTTCAATTC
Source organism: Candida buenavistaensis (assembly GCA_030582575.1). NCBI lineage: Eukaryota > Fungi > Ascomycota > Pichiomycetes > Serinales > Debaryomycetaceae > Candida > Candida buenavistaensis. The sequence continues at coordinate 34,286 of JAKTXM010000100.1, read as the reverse complement.
ATCCACAATATCTTGAAATACATTAAGAAATCTTTCTCTAGATGCTGCTTTGTCTGACATTTTCTGGTCGGTGTTCTGTTGAGAAATTTTTTAAAGTGTAAATTTTTTTTTTTTTTTGGAGTATTAGATGGCGCGTGTCTTACCTATACGATAAAATCAAATCGGAATACGACATAACAATTTTATTAATTCTTCTTCTATACACCTCTTATCTTCTTGAACGTTTACTTTTACCTGGTCTTGAGTTAGATTTACCTTTCATCTTCTTACTAGAAAATCCACTTATATCAGCTGATGAATTAGCGTCATTTTCTCTCTTGCCTCTTTTCTTACCACCAAATCCGTATTTGGAATCTTTAGCTAATCTTTTAGCATTTGGTTTTCTTCTTTTATTATCACCTCTAGTATCATTGGTAGCTTCTTCTAAAGCTATTTGAAAATCATCATCATTGCTAATTTCGTTGGCTCCTCTTTTCTTTTTTAAGGATTTGATCTTTTCTAAAGTATCTTTCTTTTGTTTAGCTCTATCTTGTAATGTTTGATTTTGAACTTGTTTACCGAATTTTTTCAACAGTCTTTGTTTCTTTGCTTCTTCGGATGCTTTCTTATTAGCTGCTTCAGTTAACAATTTATTTTTTAATTTATCCATATGTTCATCACTCTTAACCATTTCAGCAAAATAGTCCAACGGTCTGAAAAAAGGTACTTTCAAATTATTAAGAATCTTTCTAGACTGAGTAACAGCATCTAATCCTTGTTTATAAAATGATAATTCTCTTTCTGTATCATCATAAATATCTTTGATTTCCAATTCCGTCTTTTCTGGACTTGTTATAGATTGATGCTCAATAAATGAATGTTTGGACCATGGCAATTCAATTCTAGCTAATGATTCCCTTAATGCAGCCATATTATTTATTGTTAATTTGGTATGTGGTACAATATCTGCATCTGAATCAATTTCAACATCTGATAATGGTACATCTTCCACTTCTGCATCAGCTTCAACTACTTTATCTTCATCTTCATCTTCATCTTCGTCATCATCATCATCATCATCATCATCATCATTGATATCACTTTCACTTTCACTTGCAGCTAATCTTTCCAAATCCAATTCTTCCTCTTCATCATCTTCTTCTTCTTCTTCATCTTCATCATCTTCCTCTTCTTGTTTGGATTGTAATTTCTTCAATTTTCTTTGTTCCTTTTTAGATAAAACACCACTTTTATAATCATGAGATTTTTGTTTAGTTTTCTTAGATTCAACAACTGGTTCCATGATTTCTTCTTCTTCTTCTTCGTCTTCTTTTTCAACCTTTTCTTCTACTGGTTGCTTTTTCACTTGTTTTGATTTTGCCTTTTCTAAAGATTGTTGACTCTTCAACTGTTGTTTCAAAGTACTTCTACCCATGATTCCTTCTATGACGAGATGGGGATCTGAAAATTTTCTTCTACTAATTTTAATTTCACTTTATTTTTTCATTTTTATTTTTTTTTTTTTTACTGAGAAAGAGAAAGAAAGCGATGAGCTAAAAACACAAAAACAATTCATTTTATATAATCTACTTCATTAAGAAACTTCTTACCCGATCCATATTTCCACCAACGAGGTAAACAACTATACACATTAGTATCTATTGTTCTGTTAATTTTTTCAATTGCTTGTCGAGGATTACAAACACATCTTTTTGAACTTAAAATATCAGTAGCATGTGGACATGTTAAATAAGGGGCATGATAATAACCGATATCTTCAAAATGATGGATTTGATTCTTATCAGCCAATAGACTCAACCCAATAGTATGGATAGGTGCATCTCCCCATCTTTCATAATAGAAGCCTCCTGTTTTATCTAAATAATTGAAAAAGGTTTCATACGAGTGATTTCTAAAGAAATTTAAACTGCCAATTTCAAAATTAGACCAAAAATGACAAAGATTGTAATCTGTGGTTGATGGAATTAAATCCATATAATGATTCATTGAAATCTCTTTACTCGTTATAAAATCAATGGCGTTATTGGGGTGGATTAAATCTGGGTGCTCTTTCATGAATAATTCAACATTGGGCCATAATGAAGGTATTGTATTTTCATATTCTGTAATTGCAATCACAAAACCGTAGATTTTATTATTGACACGTAACAATTCAAATGGATCATATTGAAAATCACACATATATTCCACGTCAGGTTCAACTCTAAAATACCAATCATAATTTAATAATCTCTCTTGTTTGTAAAAAAACCCAGAATTAAAATGACACATGTTTCTATAAGATCGACTACCTCCGTATAAAATACTTGATCTTGAATTGTATAGATTATTTTGCAATTTAGTTTCATTTATAAATTCAGGAGGCTGCCAATCTTCTTCGGGTATCAATTCATAAAATGTTTCTCCACTACTCATCAAACTTGTTTTTTCGATAAATTCATCTGTGAATGGTTCATCATTCAAAAAGACCCAAGGATATTTGTAATGTCTATTAAACCTATCCTCCAACGATCTCATTGATTCCAATGCCCCATTTATCTCAAAATTCCGAACTAACATAACAATGGTGGCATTCTCTTTACCTATCTGTTTCTTATTTTCAAAGGGATAATTTTTTTCAAGATACTGATTCGAGGCCAACTTGGGATGATTCTTCGCTCGTGGGTTATACTTAAATAAAGATCCTTCATGTTGGTTTATAATATAATAATAATAGATAGATAGTAGAACTCCTATTAATAAAGTTATTGTGTATCGTGCCATTAGCCTTGAACATACCGCGCGGCCAATCTTTTTTTTTTTTTTTATTTTATTTTTTTTATTGTTGAGAGAAAAGTGATAAGAAATTTACAGTTCTAAACAGCCAGAATTGGCTGATTCAATAAATATAAACTGCCCGCGTATCTGAAATTAATTGCTTATTACTATAGCTATCATAGTAAATAATTTTTATTTTTTTTTGTTTTTTTTTTTTTAAAAAATGACAATTTTTAACCGTTTTTTTGCAGTAAAAATAATAATTCTATAAATATTTGTATGTAAAATACCATTATTCTATCCAAAACTCAATATAATTATCATGCTTACATATTAAACAACTATAATAGAACAAACTGATATTTTAATCTGTAGTCTATATATTATATACTATAGTTGTTATATTGGGTACATACATAGATACTTATGTCTGAATTCGTGGATGGTCGTGTACTTAATACCAGTATCATTTTACCCAATAATGTTAAAGCAAATATTATTACGAAAAACAATACAATTTTTTTGATTTTTTTTTTCTTTTTGTTTTGTTAATATGTACACACCCCTTCCACTTTCTTGAATTTTTAATAAAAAAATAAAAGAGATTTCAATTCATTGAACCAATATTAATTATCAACCTTGTCTCAGTCATGCTTAGCAATTTCAAAATAAAGGCATCACGTAACTTGGTACGTGGATTGGCTACAGCATCAGCAACAGAAGCTAATCCAAACAGAGTGCATGGAGGTTTAAAAGACCAAGACCGTATATTTCAAAATGTTTATGGTACATATGGACATGATTTAAAATCAGCACAAAAAATGGGAGATTGGTATAAAACCAAAGAAATTATATTAAAAGGAGATAAATGGATCATTGATGAGATGAAAAAATCTGGTTTAAGAGGTCGAGGAGGTGCTGGGTTTCCAAGTGGATTGAAATGGTCATTTATGAATCCTCCAGGTTGGGAAAAGAATCCTGGTCCAAGATATTTAGTTGTCAATGCAGATGAAGGTGAACCAGGGACTTGTAAAGATAGAGAAATCATTAGAAAGGATCCTCATAAATTGGTTGAAGGTTGTTTATTAGCTGGTAGAGCCATGAATGCAACTGCTGCTTATATTTATATTAGAGGTGAATTTTATAATGAAACGGTTATTTTGCAACAAGCTATAAATGAAGCTTATAAAGCTGGATTAATTGGTAAAAATGCATGTGGTTCAGGTTATGATTTTGATATTTACATCCATCGTGGTATGGGTGCTTATATTTGTGGCGAAGAAACCGCTTTAATTGAATCCATTGAAGGTAAAGCAGGTAAACCAAGATTGAAGCCACCTTTCCCTGCCGGTGTAGGTTTATTTGGTAGACCAACAACAGTTGCAAATGTTGAATCAGTTTCTGTTGCTCCAACCATTTTAAGAAGAGGTGGTGATTGGTTTGCTGGTTTTGGACGTAAAAATAATGCAGGTACTAAATTATTTTGTATTTCTGGTCATGTTAATGAACCATGTACCGTTGAAGAAGAAATGTCAATCTCATTGAAAGAATTATTGGAAAAACATTGTGGAGGTATTGTTGGTGGATGGGACAATTTATTAGGTGTTGTACCAGGTGGTTCATCGGTTCCAATTATGCCTAAAGAAACTTGTGATACAGTATTAATGGATTATGATGCTTTAAGAGATGTTGGATCTGGTTTGGGTACAGCAGCTGTTATAGTAATGAACAAACAAACAGATATTATAAGAGCAATTCAAAGATTTTCACATTTTTATAAACATGAATCTTGTGGTCAATGTACTCCATGTCGTGAAGGTACTACTTGGTTACAAAGAATGATGGATAGATTTTATACTGGCCAAGCTACTGAAAGAGAAATTGATATGATTTTTGAATTAACTAAAGAAATTGAAGGCCATACAATTTGTGCATTGGGTGATGCTGCAGCATGGCCAGTACAAGGTTTAATCAAATCATTCAGACCAGTTATGGTTGATAGAATTAAAGAATTTCAAGAGAAACATAATGGTGAATCCGTGGAATATGGTGGATGGGTCAATGGTGGTAAAGTTAAAGATGGTGTAGTGATTGACAATCCATTACCATCTGGACATCATTAGAAGTGTGTTTGATGAAAGATATTTGCATATTTATTCAAAAAGAAAGGATTTACAGTATATATATTCTTGTTTAGTTAATTTTACGTCCCCTATTTTTTTTTCTTTCTTTTTTTTTTTTTTTTTTTTTTTTTTTTCAACAAATCGTTTTCTTTTAATTTGTCATGATTTGGCCATAAAATAATATATAGAGATGATATATAACCATTGAAACGAATTCCCAAGCTCAAAATGTCAAACATATGGTTAAAGAAAATTTGATATCCTTAGAGAAATGACACTTCCACTCCCTTTAGATGTAAGATTTGAAGTTGAAGTTCAATCACTTTTTCAAGTCTTGTATATGAGCAGATGTATTGGAGTTGTTTTTGTCATACACAAAGGAGATAAAACTCCGAAGGCTCAGCCTAAAACTAAAAAGCAAAAAGAAAAAAAAAAAAAAAAAAACTTCAATTCTCTCCTTCTGCAAAACTAAGAAAAAATAAAATAAAATATTCATAACTAAAACCAAAGTTTACTTATATTATATAGATAAACAACTTAGATGAAGACATCTAATTTATTATTCACAGTCACATTATTATCATCAACTTGTCTAGCTTTACTTGACGGCCAAGTTCAAGATACAGTCATTGACAAATCTACTCATAAATTGGGTATACAACAACTTGAAGATGAAGATAATCATCCTACACCAATCAACGAGAAATTACCATTAGATCCATATGGAGGAAATGAGGAAACAGAAACTCCAGACACTTCGTATAATGCATTCATAATGTCAATTTCAATGATTGTAGTTTCAGAAATTGGTGATAAAACTTTTTTGATTGCTGCGTTAATGGCAATGAGAAATTCTAGAATTATTGTTTTCTCATCAGCGTTTAGTTCATTGGTTGTCATGACCATATTATCAGGTATTGTGGGTCATGCATTACCTAGTTTGATTTCTCAAAGATTAACCCAATTTTTGGCATCGATATTATTTATTATTTTTGGTGTAAAATTATTAAAAGAAGGTTTAAGTATGAGTAAAGATGTTGGAGTTGAGGATGAAATGGCAGAAGTTGAAGAGGAAATTGCCATGAGTAAAATAAATACTCAAATGGAAGATATTGAAGGTGGTTCGTCAACAATTACAAAGACTAACGATTCATTTTATGTTGACTTTGGTAATCAACTAAAAAATTTGGCTGCTTTTATATTTACACCAGTTTGGATCCAAGTTTTCATAATGACCTTTTTAGGTGAATGGGGAGATAGATCCCAAATTGCAACTATTGCAATGGCAGCAGGTTCAGAATATTGGTTTGTTATTTTGGGTGCTATTGTAGGTCATGGTATTTGTACCGCTGCTGCTTGTTTAGGTGGTAAAATTTTAGCAAAGAAAATTTCAATGAGAAATGTAACTATTGGTGGTGCTATTGCATTCTTTATATTTTCAATCTTGTACTTTTATGAAGCTTATTACAATATTGAAAGCTAAAAAATATAGAAACATGCATATTATAGATTTATTATTATTATTATTATAGATTTATTATTATCAGAGTTGACCTTGACACATGAATTTTAAAACTTGATTAGGGTGTAAAATTTTAGAACCTCCAGCAGTTATTTTCAATTCAATTTCTTCTCTTTCATTTTCTTTATCCTTTTTTAACTTAGCTTGCTCTTTACCTTGTGGAGTTTCCATATAATCCAATTCTTCAACGGTATGAAATCCATAAAATTGAAATTCATCTCTTAAATCTTGGATTTTAGCTAAACACCAAGAAACTATTTGATCTTCCTGCTCTAGACCCATTGACTTGTTGTTGCTTTCCACTATTAGTTTCCCGCTATTTATCCATTCATCAACTTCTGGAGATACTTTCTTTCTCAATAAGGTAGTCAAAATATTTTCCTGCGCCGACGTTGGAAATAAAGGAGTAGGGTAAACGTTTGTATTTTTTAATAAATCTTCATTATTATATAATTGATTCACAATAGACATCAATTGAGTAATCAATACTTGAAATTGATTTTGAAAATATGAATATGAAGGTAACTTGATCTTATTAGGATGTCGATTGTGACTGTTAATTTGTTCCGATAGTTTATTCAAAGATTGTCGAATTTGATTCAATCTGTTCCTAATAGACTCTAATACATCTTCTGGAATCAGAGAAAAATCTCCTTGAAATGAAGCTATTGAAGGAGAGTTAATATTAAATGGTGTTTGACTCATGTTGGTTTGTTTTTTTGATACTTTTTTAATTTTTTCTTCGTTCTTTTTTTTTTTTTTTTTTTTTTTTTTTTTTTTTTTTTTTTTTTTTTTTTTTGGGGAGGGGGGAATTTTTTTAACTTTGAATTATGATTAAAGGTAATTGGAGTTTAGCTGATGAATTTAAAAAGAATGAAAGAAAACAAGTATCTAAAATTCAACAGCGACAAAAGGAAAGATATCGAATTGAAAAATTACAAAATATAGACCCGCTAAAGCTTTATTATAAAATCCAAAGACTAGAAACTAATTCCAGAGAAAAGGATGATGAAAATTTACTAAAATTAAAAGAGGATTGGGAGTTTATAATTGAACATGATTTACATTCATCTAAACTCAAACCATTTTTGAAAGAATTAGAAAATAAGAAAAAAAACCAGTTTAAATTAAAAGGTTCAAAATCTATTTATTTTAATCCTGAACTAAATCCATTAGGAAAAATTCCTCATACTGATTTAACGTTCAAAAATTTAACTATTCCTTTAAGGAACCCGAAAACATACCCTCCAGATCCAGTGATTGAAGAACTTGGGATCAAATGTCCTAGTGGCAAACCACCCATGTTTTACAAATTGATTCAAAACACATCAAAAGAAAGTAAACAAATAAAGAAAGACACTCCTTATGAGGAATATACTTCAGAGGAGGAGGAGGATGAACCAAATCTTAAAAAAGTAAAATTAAGTTGAAATTCTATTTACAGTTATATTACACCAAAGATCAGACAAAAAAAAAAAAAACAAAGACTAAACAAGAACCAAACAAACAACAACAATAATAATCATCATAAACGAAAAGGGACTATATACATGAGTTTTATGATAATAATCTAACCACCAATTCCCAAGTTCCAAACATTATAATTGAATTAGGCACGGTTCTTAACAAATGAGGAGTCAAACCTCCATACATACTTGCAAAACCTTCTTCTTTCAACACCAATCTGAAACATTGAATCAAACCAGTATATTTTGGTTTCCCAGTGATTTCAGAAGGCGCTTGTCTTAATCTTGTTCTTACCACTTCATGGGGATAAGTTATCAAAGATGCCATGAATTTAGCTAAACCTGCCGCACCTGATCTAGCTGACCATTCTAAAACATGATCTTTAGTGGTTTTATTATTTGGATTTGTACCATGAATCTTCAATGATCTTTCATTTATAAACATCCTCATTTGTTCATATAACACCCATTGTAAAGTAGATTCAATTCCTCCTAAATAAGAAGCACTCAATCCTTTATATAAACTCTTGAATCCTTCATTCTTAATCACATATTTCAAACAATCAAACGAATTTTTATAATTCTTACCTTTAGATTTATCCAATTGTAATCTCGTCTTAATCAACCAAATAGGATTCGTAGCCGTTGAAGTTACAAACCCGGCATTTATACCAGATACCAAATGCATCCATGTGGCTTCGTTCTTTCCTTCATCTCCATTAAAATTCTTAATCAAAAAATCCTTAGTTGATCCATAAGTGAAAAAATTGATTGAACGAGCAGGTATGACACCTACCAAATTGGGCCCCAAACCCTTGAACAAGGACCGAGCTCCTTCGTTGACATACATCCCACGCAAGACGGTCCCTGTCTCTTTCAAATGTTGAAACATCTTGACAACGGGGTTATTCGACTTGGGAACTGTATTGTAGAGTTCATGGTAGACATCACTTTGCAATCTTGTTTTAACCACGTCCAACGGACACGTCACGACGGCCCCAACCGTGCCCCCAATACCACCAGCTACAAAATGAACCCATGGCTTCGTCTCTTTGGTCTTTGTCGTTGGTGTTGGCTTGGAAGCTAATTCATATTCAATGTCTTCTGCCGAACGGAACGTAGAGGATTGCTCATCTGACGCAAGGTACGGGTATGCTGTTTCCGCATCCTTCTCTAAGATTTGTAATCGTTTCCTCTCTTCTTCTTTCATGAATGATGGTGAAGGTACTTTTATGTTCTTTTATATATTTTTTTTTTTTTTTTTAAAAAAAGAAAAAGGTTGATTATGATTTATAACAATTTTTTTTTTTCAATTTTTATTTTTATTTTATTTTTTCTTTTCTTTTGTATCAAATCCCTGAAGGTTCCCAGAAAAAGTAATGATGAGGACTGAAAAATTTTAAGTATAGTAATAGAGAGAGAGAGAGAGAGAGAGGTGAAAGATAAAAGTGCTGCATTTCTTGTATTCTTTTTTTTTTTTAAAAAAATTTATTTTTATACTATATACAATTTTTTCTTATTTAAGTGTTTTAATAAAGTTATCAAGATTATATTCATCTTCATATTGCGCTTCATCCCATAAATCACCTAATTCACCAACTGCTCCAGCTGCTTTACCAGTTAACCCCCCTGCAAGATCTTCAGCCATATTGCCATTTGTTGGAGCATTACCATTAGTTTCTTTATCTTCTTTAATTTCTTCAACCTTTCCATTATCTTCAACATCAAACAAATCTAATAACTGATTAGTATCCATAGATTGTAATCCTGCATTCTGTTGATTAACAATGGTTGAGGCAATATTCATTTTGAATTTCTGTAATCCCATAATCTTTTCTTCTAAAGTATCTTTCGTAATTAATCTATAAACATTAACCACTTTCTTTTGACCTAATCTATGAGCTCTATCCATTGCTTGTAAATCATTCATTGGATTCCAATCATGTTCAACAAATATCACAGTATCTGCACCAGTTAAATTAAGTCCCAACCCACCAACTTTTGTAGTCAATAATAATACATCAATAGAAGGATCTTCATTAAATTTCCGAACAATAGATTGTCTATCTCTTGGATCTGTACTACCATCCAATCTCATAAATGTAACTGATGGTAAATGTTTTCTTAATAATTCATTTTCAACAATATCTAACATATCCTTTAATTGACAAAATATTAAAGCTCTATGTTCTGAAATAATGCCCTCTGAAGATACTAATTGTTGTTGCTGAATTTTTTTGTTATTGGATTTATTATAATCTGAATCTTGAGATCCAATCCCACACTCTAATAATAAATTTTTTAATGAAAGTAATTTTGGTGCATGTTCAATATCTTTTAAAGTTGATTTCTTGGATCTTAAAAATTGATCAATTTCCAACCATTTAGGATGTTGTGGTGACATGACTAAAGCAGGATGATTACATAATTTTCTCATATATTGCAAAGCTTGGAAAACATGAGTTTTATTTTCCTTTTCAGATTCTTGAACTTCATTCTTAATAGTATCTTTTTGACTTTTAGCAAAATCTTTATATAATTTTCTTTGTAATTCACTCAATTCACAATAATAATCTTGAATAATTTTTGGTGGCAAATCAGATAATACATCTTCTTTAAGACGTCTCAACATAAATGGTAACACTTGTTTATGTAATGATTCTAATGCCAAGGCACCAGCTTCTTGTTCTTTTGATGAAGTTTTACTATTTCTACTAGCAGCAATAGGTTTAGCAAATTTCTCATGAAAAACCTTTTCAGTACCTAAAAATCCCGGCATCAAGAAATCAAATAAAGACCATAATTCTAAAACATTGTTTTGAATTGGTGTACCAGATAAAATCAATCTATGTTCTGCTTTTACTCGTTTAACAGATTTAGATAATTTAGAACCAGCATTTTTAATAATATGACCTTCATCTAAAACACAATAATTATAATCTTGCAATGTCACATATTCAACATCATTTCTTGCTACATCATAAGAAGTAATAACAACATCGACATCAGCTAATTTGCTTCTTAAAGGTATTCTAATACTCGGATTACCAGCATATACAAGAACTTTCATAAATGGAGCATATTGATTGATTTCTTGTTCCCAATGACCAGTTAAAGAAGGAGGACAAATAACCAATGATGGTAATTTTCTGAATTCTGGTGAACCTGTTTTTTCAAAATTTTCTTCTCTAATATGATGATCAGATGACATTATGCAAATCGTCTGTAAAGTTTTACCAAGACCCATATCATCACATAATATACCATGTAAATGATATTTATTTAAAAATGCCAACCAATTCACACCTTCTTGTTGATATTTACGTAATGTTGCTTTGATAGTAACTGGTAAATCAAATGGTTTAATTTTGGTAGGATCCATCATTTGTTGAATAAAATCTCTTTCTCTATCTCTCCCTTCAAGTAATTCTTGTGGCATATCTTCGGGATCAGGTATACCAGCTTCTAACGGAACTAATTTAATAATTGACGCAAAAGTTGTTGTTGCTAATACACGCACATCATGATCAGAATCACTCATTCTACCCAATACTGGTACAATCAAAAACATAACATACGGTAATATACTAGCACCCATAGTGGCAGAAATATGATAAATTGTTTCAATGGCACCTTGTCTTACTTTAACATTCCCTGCATCTTTCAACATTGGTAAAATTGAATTTACTAAAAATGTAAATGCTTTTGTTGGAACAACAAAACAAATTGTTGCAAAACATTTAGCAGTAGAATATCTAAAAACTGAATATTCTGATTGTAATCCAGGTAATAGTAAATCTAGATTTTCAGTGATTTCTGGATACAAAGTCTTGTCCATTTTGGGCAACAAAGCACGAAGTATACCCAAAGCATCTATAACACTTTGACCTTTTAATTCGTCTTGAGCTACTTCTTCTGTTTTGGACAAATAATTCAATGGTTCAATCATTAATTCTTTTAGTTTTGGTAATTCTGTAAACAATTTACTTTTATAGATATTTAATAATTGATCCAATGCCATTAAAGCACCATTACGTTTTACTTTGGCTTCATGTACAGCTCTTTCATGAGCGGCCAAATCAGTAGGGTCAATTTGAGCTTCTTCCTTTCTTAATGATAAAATATTATCTTTATAGATTACATTATGATGGAATTCCGGTACTTCTGAGGTATCAACACATAAAAATGCACATAAATTTTTAACAATTTTATCCGAAGCACCTTTTTTGTTTGCAGAAATAAGTTCTTGAACTAATTTACCAACTGAATAAACTGATTTTTTTTGTAAAACTAAAGTTTCTTCCAGTTTAACACCTTCCATTAATGATTTGATAATAGGATTAAGTTTTTTAGGGATCCCAGATAACGCTAAACTTGCAGCAGCAAAACCAGCATATATACTATTTGTTCTTGCTGATACGAGTGAAATTGATTCTTGCATTGCGAGATGAATTCTATGCTTGGCATCTTCTAATGCTTGATTAGCAGATAATCTATAAGTGGTAGAAAGATGTTTTTTAAGTTTCGGAAATGATTCATTACAAATTTTTTCAGCATTATCAATTCCAAATGCACCCGGTCCAGCTTCAGCTTCACCTTGAACCACAACAGGAATTTGGGGTATTTTTGTTGATGATAGTTTAGCTGTACTAATGAAAACATCAAATAATTGTAAACAAGAAGTTCTAACAGCTTTCAAAGTAGGTACCAATTCTCTAAATGCAGGTAATGATTCAGGCAGCTGTAGAGTTTGGTTTAATGTGTCAGATAATAAATTTACAACTTTAGGATTTGGTTCTAATGATCTTTCTCTAATTGCATTTGCATATTCTTCCACAATAAAAGATGCTAATAATCTTGAGGTTGCATGACTAGATTTTAAGTATAGTAAAATTGATTCAAAAATTTTTAATAATGCTTCTTCGGTTGTAATATAAGAAAGAGTCTTCCCAAAAGCAGAAGTTGCGGCACATCTCATGGCAATTAATTTATCATACCCGACCAACATCACATCACCTTTATAAATTGGTGAATCAATATTCACTTTAATATCTTCAATTGGAATGTCAATAGATTCTTCTTGTGGTTTACGTTTCTTACCACGTGGATCATCGTCTTTAACTGGTCCTAACATTTCTCCTGATGGTCTCATAATCAAAGTTGTATTCATTGGATATGTGTGTCTCGCTATACCTATTGGAGTCATTGTTAAAGTTAATAAAGAGTTTGATTGTTTAATGAATATTGCATCCATGTTTGTTTTATTATGATTCATTTCTTTTAATAGTTTATCAAAAACTTGACTTGATAAATTTAAAACGTCCGAATTTTGTTCAACCAATAAATTTTGAAAAATCAATCTCAAAGTTTTTGCATTAATCCATGACTTTGTGGTTTTATCTTCAATTGATAAAAATTCCCAAATTGTTCGTAATACTGCTTTTCTAACATTTGCTATTGAATGTCTTAAAAATGGAAATAACCTAGGAACAAGCGTTTCAAAAGAATTTGTTTTATCGTCTGTAGCTTCTTGTTGCATAATTTCAATAACTTCTTTATGACCACATAATTTAGCCAATAAATCCATAACTGAACCAATTGAAGCAGATAAATCATCACGTAAATCTATTAAACAGTCCCATATTACTGTTAATAAAGTACCAATAACATTCTTTCTAGTTTCAACAAATTGTGATGCAATTGGAGTTAAAGTTAATGCGGCAACTGATTGTACATCATCGTCACTTTCTTGTAATCCACTTAAAACCATAGTGACCACATCATCAAACATTTTTGAATTTGATAATAGTATATCTGTTCTTATACTAACAAGATAACGGACTCCTAATATTCCACCATGCTTTGCTTCCCAGCATTTAGGTATTAAATTTTCTTGTAGTACCATACAATTTAGACAATTAAAAATTTTTAAAACAGTTTCTTCATTTAAATGTATTAATAAAGCAGCCAATGTTTGAGCACCAGATTCACGAACTGGTGCAACAACAGTATCAGAAACATAATCACCAAATCTATCAAGAACAAATAAAACGCATAACCTAACAGCTAAATCTTCTAATGTCGCAATGTTATTAATATCATTTTCCTTTTGAGTTTTATTCATTACTCTTGAAGCACCAGGACCGTGTTTTTTAATCAATTCTCTTAAACCTAATGCTGCACCATGTCGTATTTCCCACTTATCATCGAATAAATCTGCCAATAATAATTCATAAACTCCTTCAAATTTCCATATTAGACCAGCTACTTTATTATGTTGAGATAATAATGGAGATAATTCAGAAGTTTTAGTTTCAACAACTAATTTTTCACCACCTTGTTGTGAAGTGACATCGAATTTAGGAGAATCATTACCTGACTCATTAGAATCAACATCCATACCTTCACCATTTTCAATCATTTGTCTTGATAAGGAACTTTGAGATATATCTATTTGACGTATTTTACATGAATTATTTTTAGCATTTGCTTTAGCTCTCCTTTTTTGCATTGCTTTAAGTCTAGCACTTGATATTGGTTTCCCAGGATGTATTTCAGAATTAACTTCGGGAGATTCTTGTTTTATAACTGGTTCTTGCTTTATAATAGTCGATGATTCAATTTTTGATGATTTATCTTCTTCTTTTTCTACATCTTCATCAGTTTGTATTATACTAGCTCTATGCCTTTTAATTCTACCAATTAATGTTACATCATGAATATAATCTTCATTAGTTGAAGAATCATCAGGTTTTGAAGCTAAAAATTTAGTACCACATTTAATTAATTCATTTAAATTAAAAGAATCAAAATTAATTAAATTGGATAAATTATCATTCATTTTTTGTAATTCTTCATCTTGTTCTTTTTTAATTATAATTTGATCTTGTGGAAATTCTTGTTTAATTATTGGATCTTGTTCTATTTCTTTCTTATTAAATAATTCTTGTTCATCCCTTTCTAATTTGATTTGTTTTTCTGAATTTGGATCCCAAATTTCATCATGTTCTACAATACCTCCAAAAGCTCTTGCAGCCGCTATTCTAGTTTCCCATTTATTTGATTTTAAATAAGGATATACTCTACCTAACAAATTCAATATATCTTCAGGATGTGATTTAGCTAAATCTGATAATTGATCTGCTGCAGTATTTCTAATGAATGGAGTTGAACCTGTTTCCAATAATACTACTAATCTATCTAATCTTGACATGTATGGTACTGTGTTTTATAGGGATGCAATTATATGGTTGTAAAAAAAAATTTTAAAGTAAAGTTTAATGAAAAAGTAAAAATGCAAAATACAATTTGTCGTGTACGGGAGTACAATTAAATTTTAAATAGGATGTGTGTGTGTGTATATGTGTGTGGTTGTCTCTGTAGATTCTCTCTCTTTTTATTTATTTTTATTTTTTTTATTTTTTTTTTGTTTTTCATTTTGAAGAATTTTAATTCTTATTTATATTCCTACTCACTCATCTCAACCAACAACGAGAACTACAACAACAAAAACGCGCGCACCACCATCCACCACTAATATTGTGCAGAACAATTAAACAACAAACCAACACAACAAACAAAAAATAAAAAAAAAAAAAAAAATTAATAGAGACAGAAACAACAACTTAAAATTTTTATATTATACCAATTGTAAATTAATATATCTAACTCTATGTGCCTCTAGCATGAAATAAATAAATAAAAAAACAAAAAGAAATGGAAATCTTTGACAAATATTTCTGGTGTTTTTTTTTTTTTTTTCTTTTTTTTCCTTGTCAACTTTTTCGTGTTGAATGTAAATCATTAAACTTTAAATATCTTGAAAAGTAAATTGTTCAAATACGCGTTTATTAGTATGACTAAGAATGGTTTACACCAAATAACCTTTAGTCATCATAATTTTTGTCTAAATTATTACCCCCCCCTCCTCGGGGATTGGCATAAAAAGAAAAGTGATCCGAATTTTTATAATAAGCGCCGGGTAATACCAATACCATATTATCCACCAAAGAATTTTGTCGTGTATAAATTTCAAATAAATATTTACTACTTTTTTTTCTGTTCTTTTCTTCTATCTTTCGACTTTTTTTTTATTTTACATCACAATTCATTTTATATACACACAACTTAAAGTAGTCCTATGTAAATTTCTTTTCTCTTGAAGCTCTAGCTTCTTGTTTTTTAGCTTCAACTTCTTGTCTGTCAGCATTATAACTAATATTAGTATCTTGATTCATTGGATTTTCAGGGGATTTTTGAAATTCTTTAAAAATTAAATTTTTAATTTGATTCAATCTTAAACCTGGATTTTCCTTTCTTAAATCAGGTAATCTTTTATCTTCAAATGCAGCATAAGCAGCTTTAACTCTTCTTTCTGGATGTCTATCAATATCTTTATTAGAAACACCACCTCCTGTACTAGTTAAAGCCAATGCGTCTAAAGCACTATCAAGACCACTAGCATTTAATTCAGGTATATCTTTATTATAATCCAAGAAATCATCAATTTTACCAGTTCTTCGTTGTGCTACTTTTTCAGCACCTCTATTTTTGGATTTTGTAGGTTTGGAAGGCATACTTGCTTCTTCAGCAGCTAATAAAGCATCACGTTCTGCCTTTTTACGTGCTGCCTCTTCCTTTTTAAATTGTTCATCTTCTTTCTTTTTATTGTTCTTTTTCGATCCTTGGTCCCACTTTTCAGATTCTTCTGCTTCTAATTTATCAATTACTTCTTGTTTCTTCTTAGATGCTTGCTCTGCTTTACGAGCATTGCCTGCTGCTTTTTTGGAATTCTCTCCAGTGTTCTTCTTTGCCATTGCTGATATATATATATATAAATAAAAAATAAAAAATAAAAAAAAAAAAAAAAAAAAAAAAAAAAAAAAAAAAAAAAAAAAAAAAAAAAAAAAAAAAAAAAAAAAAAAAAAAAAAAAAAAAAAAAAGACATAAGACTGAAGTTGAATTTTTTATATATAAAGAGAGCGAGAAGAGAGCGCCAGAGAGTAAGAGAAAAGACAAAAATTTGCCAACAATATGCGAATCATGGAAAAGGTGAAAAATAAAGCTTCTGTTTTTTACTTACAATTTGTTAGGTCTAAATACAATTCTACCTGTAAGCTTACCATTTGCCAAATCTTCAAGGTACTGTGGCAATGAATTGAAATCAGCAACATGAACATTTGGTTGAATGAATCCTTTACTAACCCATTTCATACATTCAATTTGTTCAAATGAAGTACCACCAAAATTGAAAATAATTTCAACTTCACGTAATCCTAATTTAAAATTTGGAATTAATAATTTGGATCTACCTAATCCAACCATAACTATCTTACCTCTTTTTTTAATATATATATTTGAATTATCAAAAGTTGGTTGAATTCCAACAAAATCAAAAATAATATCAAAAGACATTGGTTCATGTTTTGAGTTAGACAAATCAATATGATATTCATTAGCACCATATTCTAAAGCCAATTTTTCTAATTGTGGTTTAACATCAGTAGCTACAATATAACAACCGTAATTTTTTAAAATTTGAACACCATTCAAACCCAAACCACCACAACCTTGTACCAAAACTTTAGTAGTTGGTTGTAATAAATGCTTAACTTTTTGAATAGCATGGAATGGAGTCAATACCGAATCAGTAGTTACAGCAGCTTGTTCATAACTAACACCATCAGGAATAGGTAACAAAGTTCGTAAATTCTTTACCAACAAATATTGTTGGAACCCGCCATCGTCATTCAACCCATAAGCTTGATGTCCCAGCTCGCATCCACCATCATGACCAGCACGACATGATTCGCACGCACCACAAGCCTTGGCAATCATTAAAGCAAATCTACCTCCGACTCTGTAAAAGTCATCATTTTTCAAATTATCGCCTACACTTTGAATAGATCCAGCAATTTCATGACCCATTATAAACTTGGTTGCTGTTTTAGCAGGCGGTTTACTTTCAAGCGGACCAGCAATTAATACATGAGGATCAGAAAGACACAATCCAGCAGCTTCGATTTTCAAAAGAACCTCCGACCCCGTAGGTTTAGGGATTGGTATATCGGTGAATTTTTGAATATCTGAATGGCCCTCAAGGTACCCGTATCCTGTTTGTGTAGACATTTTTGTTTTGACTGATCAAATAAGTTTTTCATTAAAGAAGTAGTAGCGATTACCACGGTATTTATAGTCCGTCGGAGAGTGGGGTCTTTTTTTTTTTCTTTCTCTTCGTTTTTGTGTATTTCTCCACAAACGAACGGAATAATTTCTATTTCCACTGAGTTAAAGAGTGAAAGGATCAGAGAACGGGAGTTTTAAAATGATAATTCCACTTGGTGGAAGTAAAATCTATTACAAAACTATACTTTTTGTTTTTTAACTTCTGGTTCATCAGTAACATCATTATTATTATTATTATCATCAACAGGTTTTAATAGTGGTGTACTTTTTTCGGCATGGAAATCTTTAATTATTGAATCGACATCATCAATATTCAATTGTCTTACATCACCTAATTGTTTAATTTTATTTGTGACTTCTTTAACTTGATCATCAGTTAAATGTAAATTCAATTGATCAACTCTAGATTTGATGGCATTCCATCCCGTCAATCTATTAGCAAAATGAATATATCTAGTTAAACCGAAATCATTAGGATTCAAAATTTCATAAGTTGATGGGTTGGCTAAAATTGCTTTAGCATGAATACCTGCTTTATGAGTGAAAGCACAGAAACCAGTAATTGGATTATTAAAAGGAACATTAATTTGCACTGCATCAGCAACCAAATTTTCCAAATCTCTTAATTTATGTAATTTATATTTAGACAAAACATAATCACGGTCAGCAGTGATCATTCTTGCCATCAAAGCACCCAATGGAGTAATCCCATTTCTTTCACCAATTCCTAAAACTGATACATCAATCAATTTAGCACCTGCTTCCAACGCAGTATAAGCATTGGCAATTGCACAGCCGGTGTCATTATGGAAATGACATTCGATATCACAAGAAACCACTGATTTCAAAGTTTTGACTAATTCATAAACTTGTCTTGGATTAGCACAACCAACAGTATCGGCAATACCGACTCTATTCACACCGATTTTATCAACTGTACGATAAATATTTAATAAATCAACAATATCAGATCTAAAAGAATCTTCAGAAGAAAAACGAATTTCAATACCTTTAGATTTAACAAATTCAATAACTTCAATTGCACTTTGAGCAATATAATTCATATCTTTACCATGAGAGTATTGTCTTAAAAATTGAGAAGTCCCAATCACAACATCCACCCCATCAACACCGGTTTCAACAGCGACTCTAGCATCATCCATATGACATCTGATATGGGTCAAAATTTTAGCTTTTAAACCTAATTTACAAATGGCTTCACAATCTCTTCTGGATTGTTCAGATGCAACAGGTGATGTCAATTCAATATAATCTACTCCGAAATCATCTAATGCTTTGGCAATTTCTATTTTTTTCTCTGTAGTGAAAAAGGCATTTGCAAATTGTTCACCTTCTCTTAATGTGGATTCAATGACTTCGAATTTATTCACGTTTGATAAGAAATCAGATGGGTTTGGACCATATGGGTTAGAAGCAACGGACATTTTATTTTGGTAATTTTAGTTGGATAAAAGAATAAAAAGAATTAAAATTTAAAAAATTAAAAGAAAAAAAAAAGAAAAAGAAAAAGGATATATATTGTTGGATTTATAGTTTGAAAATTTTTCTTTTTTTTTTTTTTTTTTTTTAATTTATTTTTTCGTTTCCATCCACCCACTCTCAGTATACTGAACATACTAAACATATTAAACTACTGCTCCTGTTCAGGAAATGTGTGAGTAATCGAGTTAGGCGCGCAACTGATAAATAAAATTGCTGCTAATTCCTGTATATAAGACAAGAAAATTTTTTTTCTCGTTCTTTTATCAATTACACAAAATTATGGGTTATGACTCATTTTATACAATTGCCATTTTTAATAAAAGTAATCAGAAAGTACTCTCTCCCTTTCCTACCCACATACCATGTACCCCATACTCAATAATTTCATGTTTTTTTTTTTTTTTTTCATAACAAGCATATAGCATATAATTAATGATTTATCAACTCGCACATGCATACAAAGATATGTTTATTCAGATCGATAAGAGGAAAGAGTGTGTGTGATGTACTAGTATGATTCACTCATAGGTTTTACTCTCTATCACTTGCCAATAAACAGAAAGTATTACTCATTTTCCGGAATGCCTCTGACAGGGCAGAACAAAATTAAAACCCACAGCTGCGGCAACGGATAGACAACGAAAAAAAACACACAAAAAAAGAAAAAAAATGCGTCATCTCCGTCGTTGCCTTCCACCAATCTTACTCCAGCGACTGATAATGGTGATATTTTCATGAAAGTATGTGTCCATGCGTACAATAGACATACTTGTATTTGATCTTCTTTTACAATTTTTGTTTAAAGCTATATATATAACAATACAGTAAACACACAGAATGTGGAACACATACATTCTGAAAATAATAACAATAATAATAAATAAATAAAAAGAAAGAATAAAGCAAACACAATCAATATGTTTCCAAGAAAAAACTCTAGTCCAGCTAAAGCTAGACTTCTGTAGATACCATTTTAACAAATCTGAACATTTCATTCTTCATTCTCACAACTTCAACCTCTTTAATATTTAATTTCCCATTCATTCTATCAACTATAGTCTTGACAATAGAATTAATCTCTTGATTCTTCAAACCAGTAATATGTTCCCAATTTAAGACATATTTATTCTTGATAATTCTATTTTCTTTGATTATAGCCAATTTAAAACATCCAACTATTAATTTCTTTAATTCAAACCCCATATCTTTATAATTAACAAAATTATTAGTTTGATTTAAATATCTTAACAAATAAATTATATCCATATATCTGAATAAATAAATCACTGCTTTCAAAAAAACAGGTAATGCTAATTTCAATCTACTTGTTAATAATAATAAAAATTTATCTAATGGTATTTCATTTTGTTTCGTGTTTCTTGGTGATTCAGGTGGAAATGAATTATGGATTTTAGCAGTAACATATTTAATTATAATAGTCATGATTTGAGTTCTTTCAAATTTAAATTGTTCTGGGGAAAGTTCAGTTGGATTGTTAGGAATAGGTTTAATAGATTGTTTAACATCTTCGATTGTAATGGTAGGTTTATTTTTACGAGCATTCAATAATACTCTTCTTGTTGTTTCTTGGATACTTTGACGGACCACTGGTGTAGGTTGATGGATTTGTAATTGATCTCTTTGTTCAAATAAACGATCATTGTTGTCACTAATACTGCTTGGAATAGTAGTAGGTGTTGGTTGTAATGATCTTTGTTGCTTCCAATGTTGAGAAGATTTTTTAGTCAGAATAGATTCCATTTCTTCGGATTCATCATCAGACACTAATGTGGGAATGTCAATAAATTCACTAAATTCATCTTTTAATGCTTCGTTATTTTGTACTGACATTATATCTAATGAAGATTCAAAAGAAATTTCACTTTTGCCATCGTGTGAGTCATTTCTTCCTGCTTCTTCGGCAGCTCCTAAAAATATAAATTGAGAAATTTTTTCAAAATTAGGATCAACGTTGGATTTGATATGATCGGTGGCTGAACCACCACCAGTGGTCGAAGCCATACTGTGAATATGCTTATAAATATCGTCATTAATCATGTTGCCAATATTTTTGTGAACACAATCTAAATAATGATATAAGAATAACTCAAATTCAGACTCCTGTGCTTTATCTTGCTTTTAATTTATTGAACTTAAATAAATTTTAATAACACCTTGAATAATAACTATTTTACAAAGATTTGTTAAACTACTCAAATCTTTGCTAATTTCTTTAAAAAAAAACAAAAAAAACTCCCAATGAAATAAAGTACCGTTTTAAAAATCACTCCAAATAATCAAGTAATACAGATTAATAAAATATTACAGAAACTCCTTATATTTATAAAAAAAAACGTTGAACAGACTTTGCCAATCTATTGTAAAAAAATGGAATACATTTTCTCTGAATGTGTAATATATCAAATAAAAAAAAACTAAAGGTAATAAATTATAACTTTCATAAAAAGGGTTAAGGTTTGTGGGTTTGTAGTTGTTTCTGTTATCTCTTTATATCTAAATTATACAAAAATTAGTTCTGTATTGATACTTGGGGAGTAATGAGTTAAGGAGGTTTGGATTTCCTTTTTTTTTTTTTTTTGGTTCCTTCTTTTCTTATTGGTGTTGGAAAATGACTCACTTTGAAGAAATTCGGAAAAAGTAATGAATATAAAAATTAATTATGTAAGTTTGGATGCACAATTATATGCAGAACATTACAACATCTGTTTATGTAATATGGTCACGTGAATGGTATGGATGCAAAATTATTTAGATGACAAGATACTCTACCCTGATGTTAATTAATAAAACAATATACCATTAAACAAAATACACTGAATGGATTGGTTCATCATTTTGGAATCATCAATGCAATCCAATTCAAGTGGCAAAATCTATACTCATTCAATCAACGCGTTCAGGATTTGTGACTGAACGAAGACACCATATGCGGGTTGTTGAACGTTTATCCAAGTAAATTTGGGCAAATCCATAAGATTTAGAAAATCGAAAAATCACTCTTCCGTCTTTACGCGCTTTAGAAACGGTCTACCAACAAAAATGCTATTGCAATTGACCCAGAATGGTTATGGAATATCTTATTCCAGACAAGGGATTCAAGTATTTGTAAAAAACAAAATCAAAAAGCACTAAATGACTGGAAAGGAAAAAAAAAATAAAAAAAGAGAATATATATATATATAAAAAGAAGTCTTTAATAATATAAATTTTAGTATTTGCCACTTTATCAGGTTTAAAAGTTTAATCAATTGACGAGACAATAGAGAATTGGAGCCAAAATAGCAAAAAAAAAAAAAAAAAGAAAAAGAAAAAAATACACGCACCAGAATTTCATCGATTGGATCCCACATCGTATGAGTGAATCCACACCTGCAGATTCTATGAGAATTCAGTTACAAAGAACGTATAAAGATGCAATTAATGCTTTGAACTCTTTGCAATCCAATTTTGCTTCAATTGAAGCTACCAAAAAGTTGGGACCAAATATAAATAGAAATGAGTTATCAATTAATGAAGTATATGAATTTACAAGAAGGTTAGGCTATAAACCATCCGATTTCAATAAGTTGAACATTGTTCATATCACCGGTACAAAGGGAAAAGGATCAACTTCTGCATTTACTGAATCTATTCTTAAACAATTTCCTTCAATTTCAAAAATTGGTTTATATACATCACCACATTTAAAATCAGTTAGAGAAAGAATTAGAATTAATGGAGAGCCTATAAATAAAGAAAAATTTACAAAATATTTTTTTGAAGTATGGGATCAGATTACAAATACTAAATCGGATGTTGAAAAATGGCCAAGTTTGCAACCTTGCGATCAGGTTAAACCAATGTATTTTAAATATTTGACAATTTTATCATTTCATGTTTTTTTACAAGAAGGTGTAAATACAGCAATCTATGAAGTCGGTGTTGGAGGAACGTATGATTCTACCAACATAATCGATAAACCTACAGTAACTGGTATTTCAGCATTAGGTATAGATCACACGTTCATGTTGGGAGATAACATTGGTAGTATTACAGAAAACAAAACCGGTATTTTCAAAAAGAATGTACCTGCATATGTATCTAAACAATTAGAATACCCCGAGACTCATGAATTAATAGAACAACGAGCAAAAGAATTGGGTGTTTCCCATTTAGAATTTGTGGATTCGAAAGATTTACAAGATGTGAAATTAGGATTATCTGGAGATTTCCAAAAAGAGAATGCTTCATTGGCAATCAGATTGGCCAACTCTCACTTAAAATCATTAGGTGTCACTGAAGATGTCCCTCACTTTAACCCTGATGGTACAATAGAAAAATTATCCGACAAATTCATTGTCGGATTGGCTAATGTTGATTGGCCAGGACGATGTCAAATTATTGAAAATAATCCAACTGGTATAACATGGTATATCGATGGTGCTCACACAATCGAATCAATAAAAGCTTCATCAAATTGGTTTAAACAACAAGGACTCCACAAGAATAAACGCACAGCCTTATTATTTAACCAACAAGGTAGGGAAAATTATGCTGAATTATTAGAAAAATTGCATGATACCATTTGTAAAGGTGATTTTTCTTTACAATTCGACGATGTTATATTTACTACAAACACTACATGGTCATCTGGGGAATATAATTCTGAATTAATTTCTAAAAACACCTCAGAAGATGTAGTTAAAAAACTTGAAGTTCAGATTAAACTTAGTGAAGTGTGGAAAAGTTTGGACGGAGGTGAAGCTAATAGACAGGTATTTCCAGATATTGAAACTGGTATGGAATACTTGAAAGCTATTGATGACGAATTACAAGTATTTGTATGTGGTTCCTTACATTTAGTTGGAGGTTTTTTAGTAGTACTCGATAACGAAAGAGATTAATATTAATTCTTGAAATCAATATAATATACAAAATATCATTCTTTTTTTTTTTTTTTTTTTTTTTTTTTTTTTTTTTTTTTTTTATGTTTTATTTAATATAAAATCTAATGGAAACATCTCTTAATTAGTATTATTATTAACAATGTTTTCTCTTGCAGCTTTAACAACTTCATTAATATCATTCAAGGAATTTTTCCATTGTTGTAAAGCTAATTTGACATTATCCCAATTTTTCGAATTATCTTCACCAGCCAAAATAAACCTATTAACTCTAGTCAAATAAAAGATTTCTTTAACTTGATTCAATTTACCTTCAATTACACCTGCTTTAATTGCTTGTAATAAAGTTTCTTCAAAATCGAAACTTGATTCGAAATTTGGTATTTCTTTATATTGAAACACAATATCATCGTGATCTGGAGATGATGAAGCATCAGCAAAGTATTTAGCCAATGATAAAATTTTAGATTTAGAATGAATGAATTGAGTTGGTAAATCAGATGGAATGGTTTCGATTGGTATAGTTTGTCCATGTACGTATTGAGTAAATAAATCGACTAATTTATCTGATTTGTTTTGAGATAAAGCACTTGCGACGTTAGTATTAACTAAAAATGAAACATCAACAATTTTAGAAGATAATGCAAATTTAATCAATATGATCAATTCATTTAATGATAAAGTGTTTGAACTAGTGAATTTGTTAATCAAGTTTAATGAAGTTGAATTGTAACTATCATCCAATTGAATAAAATCCCAAAAAATGTTCTTTATTTCATTCTCATTCACTTGTGTATCTTTCAACCAATTAATTAAGTTAGACCCAATATTTTCTTGAATCAACTCATAATCGATTCCAGAAGTTTTAATAACTTTTAAAACTTGCTTCAAAATATAAACTCTTGTTTTGGAATTAGGTGCCAATAAATTGAAAATCGTACTTAAAATAGATAAAATAGACGAAGGCTTTATCGATTTTCTATCTCTTAAAGATGGTGGTTGTTGAGGATTAATTTCTAACAATGTTTTGAAAATAGGTGATTTTTCATCATTTAAAGTTTCTTCTTGAGTAGAAAGTTGAATCAAGATATAAATCAATAAATAAAAAGTAGGTTCAAATTCCTTATCTGTTAATTGTTTTAATACCTCACCAGTTGAATTATTTAAAATTTGTTGATGCAATTCTGATTTATTGGTTATTTCTTGTCCTTCGGGTAACAATGAATTAATAGAAGTTGAAAAATCATTGGACTTGTTTATCTTATCAATAATTTGACTATATTCTTTAATAGAGTCTTTCAACTCTCCATCCACTACTATAACAGATGCCATTAGTCTCCCTAAAAAGTTTAGATTTGATGGATTAACAGATTTGAAAAAAAAAAAAAAAAAAAAATAAAATTCTAAGAGAAAAAAAAATTTTTTCCAATACAAAATTTTTACATGCAGGTTGCAAAAAAAAAAAAGGTCGTGTGAATAAAGAGAATACAAGTCTACTTACAATTACTCCTCTTCTTCTTCATTAATAACAGGTTGATGAATTGAAGATTTCACAAACGTATTGGAAGTACCAGTAGCACCAGTATGTATCCAGTCTTCTACTTGTTTAGTATCTTGATATCCATTAGGTTTATGATTTCCATTGACAGCTGTAGCCATCATTTTTTTGGCAGGTTTGTTATTAAATTTAAATCCAATTGGTGGAGAAGGGGCTCTATAATACGGTGGTTTAACTGAATCATTGTTTTTATCTGGTAACAATTGTGCAACCATACTAGAAGGACCAACCAGACCACTGGGAGTCGCTTGTAAAGAGCGAGAACTACGTTTTTTCACAAGTTCGGGCGATCCTGACCTGTCTACAACCATATTATCATCACTTGCAACATTAAAACGATATGAATCTTCTGACATGTCTTCCGATGAATTACTTCGCAATTTTGATAATGAGATTCTCTTCTTCGGTGCTGTTGGAATTGGATTCGCCCCAATTGACGGAATAGATGATGACGATAATTCAGATCCAGTACCTCTCTTGTATGATGGTCTCTTCCTTGAAGATGGTCGTGTTGAATTAGGTCCTTGTAATCTGGTATCTTGCGATGTATTTATGCTTGATTCATAGACATCATCATCATAATCATCATCATCCATTGTATCCGTTTCATCCAAAATATCTAATTCCGATTCTGATAACATGGTAGACATTTGGCTCAATTTACTTAATTGACTGATTTGGGATATCATTGAAGATGGTCGTGTTTTACTAAATCTTGTAGTCTCACCAGAGGGGGGTGTACGCGGTAAGTCAATTCCGTTCGCAAGAACTCCATTTGTAACTTGACGTTGTTGTGATTGCAATTCCTTTTGTTGATTTTGAAAATCAGGCTGATCTTGGATATTCGATCTTTTTTGAAGTTCTAGTAAGGTTTGAGAATCATTAGGTAGAGGTAGTTCATTTCCAAAATCTCCATTTTTAGATGGACTTTCGTTTTTTCTTACATTAATTTCTAGACCTTTCTCTCCATCAGATTCAGCCATAATTTCATTTGTGGACTTGCTATAATTTGATTTACCACTATTATGAGATACAACATCATTTTGATTCTCGTCACTCTTGTTCTTTTTCCAAAATTGTAATTTGTTCAAAAGTTTACCACTTTTATTGGCTTTCTGTTTAGGTTCTTTCCCTTCGGAAATCACCTGTGATAATCTACGTTCATCAGGGACAAATGATACGGTACGGCGTAATGGTGTTGTTATTTCTGCATTATAAAGTGAAGCCGTTGTGGTGGACATATCCCTAGAACTTCTTCTGGATCTTGGTGGTAACGTGACATTTACTTTTGGGGAGGGTAAATCGGTGTTAAGTCGACTTAGCTGTGGAGATTTTGGCAGATGAGGTGATGCAATTGTGTCGTTTCTATCAGTCGATTTTCGAGATATATTTAGGTTTGTTTTGGAATTATTTCTGTTGGATACAATACTAAGACTTGACATAATTCTTTCCAATGGTTGGCTACCCAGAGATTGATCTGACAAAGATAAAACACTTCGAACTCTTTTTCTTGATTTCAAGAGTGATTTCTTGGCTTCATATAACTTGCGTTTCCTTTCACGGATATATTTCTGTTTTTTTTTTGAAAACTCATTTGTAAGTAATAATTCATAAAATGCAGTCATCAGATTAATCTCGTTGTTATGAACTGTTGCTTTCAATTCATCGACATCAAAATTAACTCTTTGTAGTTTTCTTAGTAATTCACGCTCTATTCTTGATTCAAATAGTTTATCGATACTATTATAATGTTGGTTGATGGATATAATGGATTCTGTATCACCACCAGAAGAACTCCTTCTGTTATTCTTTTCTAAATATTTATTATAAAGATCAATTAAAAATGAAGAGTTTAAAATCTCGTTCAAACTAGGTCTTTGATTTGGGTCCTTATGTAACATTTTCAGAATCAACGTATTTACCTCCACCGGTACGTGATCATAAAACATAGGTTCTGAATTGATCACTTTATCTTGCACTTTTATCTCATTATCATCATCAAACGGTAACATTCCATTGAGCATAGTGTATAATATAACTCCCATAGACCAAATGTCAATTGCAAATCCAGAATATTTTTGATGTGTTAACAACTCCGGCGCCATATAGACAGTGGTTCCACATATTGTTTGTAAAAATTTTCTGTTTTGTGGATTAAACTCTCGAATAAATCCGAAATCCGTCAATTTAACAACTGATCGTTTCTTATCTGCCAATAATATATTTTCCAACTTCAAATCTCGATGGCTCAAATTTAATGAATGAACATACTTTACTCCTAGTACAATTTGGAAAAATATACTTCTACATTCATCCAAATCTAATCGTTTCCTATCATAGATATAATAATATAATTCTCCACCTTCACAATATTCCAAAGCAATCCATAAATGGTTTTCCGTTTTGATCACTTCATAAAGACTCACTATATTTTTATGCTTCAACTGTTTATGATAGTAAATTTCTCGAACAATATTTGGATCGTTGATTAATCCACATTTTAGAACAACATTAATATTCAACAATACATGAGTGGCTAAATATGCTTTACCAAATGCACCTTCTCCGATTTCTTTAATTATTTTATAGTTTCCAATTTGACTGATTTTTGGTGATGTAATCTCCAAATAGAAATCATTGAATTGTGCAGCTAGTTGCGCGGTGTTATTTATGAATTTAGATGATCCTATCCCGTTCATTTAGATAGTAACTAGCTAGTTTGATACTAATTAAGTCAAGTTGAATGATCTGTTGAAGAAACAAAAAAAAAATAAATAAATAAATAAAAAAAAAAAGCTTGTTGTTAGAGCAAACCCTTTGTGGTTCAAGTTGAATGAGAATCAACAAAGTAGAAAGAGAGGGAAAAAAAAGAATAAATTCATATATCTTCAAGTCACGTGATTAAAGGTTAATCAGATTTAAAGTTTTCGTTATGAAAAGGTTACGATGAGGTGGCTAAAGTTAAAAAATCTGAATATGTGGCAATACAGATCTTTCTAGTTATATTATAATCCTTTTTTGCTATATATATCGGGAAATGCCGAAGAATGAAATATAATTAAATTAGTCATGGGTAATTCTTCAATTTGTGCCAATTTGTTATCCTCAACATTAATGAATGACCATTCAGGTGAGAAAGATGTCAAATTTTTTACTGTATCAATTACTTGAAGTATAGGTTGTTTCAAAGAATCACAAGAAACATATGGCTATTTTTACACTCTAAGATTCACAGCCCCTCAGACTCAGTTCCAAAGACCATTCGTTTGGTTTTGGTTTTTACTGAAAGACTAGAAATTTCACTTGTGTTTTGATTTTAATTGATGAGGTACGAAGGCTACCTGTATTGTATTTAAATTTGCAACACTACCTCAACTTCATAAAATATTCAAGATTGGGAATCTTTAATTTTTTTTTTTAACACATCGACATAGTATAATCTTTGCAACATAATTAAAATTTTCGGTGGTAGAATAACCTTTCTATATCTATTTCTTCTTCACATCTTTTCCTGCCAATATTTCATTCAATGTAACGAATAAACTAGACCCAATAAGTAGAAAAGTACCATCAAACATGCTAAGTGTTCTTATCTTCTCCTTGACAAGGGTTCTTTCTGTTTTCGCCATTAAAATACTCAAAGTAGGCGTTAAAAATAGTTTTTTCATTTAAAGTAGTTTTCTTTTTCAACATTCATTGGTAGGAAATCTACCCCAACGCTTTTCCTAAATAATGTAACCCAAGTGTTATATTATTGCCAACTAAAAAAAAAAAATCTTGCTATAGATACTTTCATGTAGTGGCTTTCAATCTAACCGCAGTGATTATGTGGAATTGACTACTCTTATTATTTAATCCGAGCGGTAATATCACTGGAAAACTCTCATAACCAGTTAGTCCAATATAGTCATTGTTATGAAAGGTTATTTACGTGGTCTGTAACATGATTTTAAATATTTCGTCTGTATCAACTGATGAGTAGTCTTGTAGTTTCTATGCAGCAGAGCCTTGTTGCATAAGATGGCACTTTTCTTGTATATTTGAACGGACAAATGTTAGGGGGTATTAAACTTTTTGATGAGGCTACGTTCCGTGCGCATGTGAGAATATATAGTTAAAAATTTACACAAACGGAGAAACTAAACCCGATAATAATAAAAATGCTTTCCCAAAAAGGATCAGCTCTAATGTAGTCACATTTCTCGTCTCAGAATTAGCTGCCCCCCTCCTCCTTCACTCAGAAAAAAAAGTAATAAAAGTGACCCCGCATTTTACTAAGCGCTTTATGATGAGCCCCCCATCGATTCGCCAGCAATCGAAGAAGAAGAAGAAGAAGAAGAAGAAGAAGAAGAAGAAGAAGAAGAAGAAGAAGAAGAAGAAGAAGAAGAAGAAAAAAAGTCTGTTTTAGCTACAAAAACTCTAAAATAAGATTGAAATGAAATTTGAAATAATATCATGCCGTACACATTTCTAAAACTTTAATAATCCAATGGTTAAGGTAATTTTCGCAAATGAAAATCTTGTAGTCGGGTAATTTCAAACGACTGGAGTAATTCGCTTCAGCATACTGCAATAATTTCTTAGCCACGAACTAAACTGGCGCTTAAAAATTGATCCGGAGAACAATAGTCGTTTCAAATAAAAATTCGTTTATAGTACTTTCCTCGCTGAGAATTAACATCCAACGGTTAGTAGCCACAAAACGAAATAAGATAGGATGATACCTCACTCGCCATGTTTCAGAATAATTATTATATTCTATCGTTTTTGTGATGCACAAAGCTTGGAATCATATAACTTTATACTACTTTAATTTTTTATATTTATATAATTGCCACAGATTATTGCTCGCATCAACAATACGGTGATCTTAACCACATAAAAAAAAGGGGGGGGGGGAGAATGATCGGCGATGCAGCTGTAAATTTTGTCAACTAAGTCGTGATTCCAGACTTTAATTTATGAATCGTTTTGAATAATCATGACCTGATTAAAATAGACTTTCCTTTTTGCAGCTTGTTCCTTTGAAGTGAGTCTAGAGTGAAAGAGGCTGTAGTTACGAAATAAAAAGGCGGTTTCGGAGTATTACTCACGTTGCATTGTCATATTGTAACTTTAAGTCATTTTGTACTTAATTTATGTGAAATTTCAATAATAACTATGCATAGACAAAGCACAAAACCTTTATTTACCAATTTATTCTTCAATATCGTTCCGTTCCGCACTGTATTTTTAAGCTTTAGAAAACCTCTTTTGCACTAAAACAAGAAAAAAAAAAAAAAAAAAAAAAAAAAAAATTAAATAAACTTCAATTTGTACTTTCTACTTATCAAATCCGAAAATATTTCATTATTCAATTATTGAAGGAATTAAAAATAGAATCAATTAGTAATCCAAAATTCTACTTGTATCCTTTTTTTTTTATTATTTTATTATTTTTTCGTTTTTGCTGACAGTTCCTGTATCAACCACTATCGTTTATTCCAAGACTAGTACGGAGTATGTCGCAAGAACAGGCAAACAAAAAGAGAAGAATAAGACAGGCTTGTGACTACTGTCGGTCGAAGAAGTCCAAATGTGATGGCAAAACTCCTGTATGTTCTAATTGCCTATCTAACAGAGCAACATGTGTTTATTCGCAATCGGCGAAACGAAGGGGATTACCGACTGGGTACACTCATGATTTAGAAAGAAAAGTTCTACTATTTCAAGGATTGGTTGCCAGTTTAATACAAAATAAAGACGTCGAATCGAAAGTATGGGATACTCTTTGCGATAAATCCCTACCAGAAAACCTTCCTACTTTGGAACTGACCTGGGAGAATCATGATATTTCTCAGTTGTTTGATCAAATTTTATTGGAAAATAACTCCACAATTCATAATGCGAAACTATCTACAAGCCGTTTAACCCCAACGCTGATTAAATCTCCAAAATCTAAAATTCCTGGAGTCAAAATAGAATCAAGATCGTCAATCAGCTATTCTTCGGAGTTCTCAAAACTGTCCGAACCGACAACACAGCAAGATTTAATTGGACGACAAAGATTTCAATCAGATCAACAACTTCCAATACAAGATCGCAGTCAAATTATTTCTCAGCCACGGCCTGAATTTGGCACTATAATGGAGCAAGAACCTAATTCGCTTTATCCAAATACTCCCACTCCTTTTGTAAATGACCCATCGTTTTTTCTTAATTATGATGTTTTTCAATTTATGTCAGATGAGATTGATGGAACCAGTAATCCTGAAAATTGGGAACCGGTTGCTTTACAGTATCATGGTTTGTCATCACTTATATCTGGGTTTACTAATAAGGTTGTTCAACAGTATAATAGCAAGTTAAACAATGTTTTTAAGAACCCTTTTCGTGTTGGGTCAATATTTAATATTTCTTCATATGCAATCAATACTAGCATGACTAACAAATTTCAATTCAACAAAGAAATATATTTATTTCCCCAAAATGTCAAAGAGCTTGTAGATGTATACTTTCAGGTACATCAGTGTTTCATTCCCATGCTCGACAGAGCATTTTTTCTGAAGCATGTCAATTATTTAGCCACCATACCGGATACAAAACGTAAAACTGTTGATGCAAACATAATAGCGTTAGTCTGGGCTGTTCTGGCTCTTGGGGAGCTCAGTATAATAGGGGGTGATACTAAGAAAGTAAGCATATATGCCAAAAATGCAATTATGGCACTTGAAAACTCATTCACTACTACAATTGAAACCATACAAGCAGTGATTATTCTCGGTTTTACTTATTATTATTTAGGTAATTGGGATTTTTCATGGGTTTTGATTTCATCAGGTACCAGAATGGCTATTGATGTAAGGTTAATGAGAAGTGTTTCAGATGAGGATAATCCCAAATTTCAAAAGAGTGCTAGTTTGAATAATATTACTAGAGAAAGAACTTGGGCTACGATATATTTTATAAATACGTTACTTTGTGCAAGAATGGGGAGATCCCCCGTTGTAAGAGCTCTGGATTGGCCAGTACCACAAATTAATAATGATGGATGGGAAGAATGGCTGCCTTGGGAAAGTTATTATGTACCAAATGGAATAAAGTTGGAGAATGGAAGGTTTTTATCTATGTTTAATGAAGTTTTGAAAGGAATTAATATTTTAAACTTGGCCATTACAGCTACTATTGATACTTCTAAAGGCATTCATACAACAGAGGAAACCAAACCGGAGTTCAAAATCAACTATGATGATAGACAGAACTCAAATAGTATGACGTTGGAGATGTTTGATAGCATAATTAACTCTTGGCAGAATCAACTACCTGATTTTTGTAAGGACAATTATACTGGCATTGGTTTACCGCCTTCACCACCAATTACTTTAATTTGTTTGCTTCGAGGGTTAATTTGGTGTATTTTGGCAGTTAGATTAAGTTCATTAAAAAGTAGCAATGATATCAAAGATCAGGTGGTACGTTTTAGAAATCACAAGTACACAGAAGCAATTACGTTGATAAGAAAATTTATTAATAATGATACCAAGAATATTCTCAGTCGGTATTTCCTTTTTGATTATTTCTTGGTAATGGCATTTAACTTCCCTGAAATGATGGATTTTGAATCTGATTTCGTCAAACAATCACATATTGAGCAAATGAGAAATGTTTTAATCAGTTGTGCAGAAACGTCGATCCCATGTAAGATCTGCTTGGATTTACTAACGATTATGAGCAATGAAAATAAAGATAATGTGATACAAAATGCACAAGAATCACCTATGGTGGCCAACTTATTAAATGACAAAAATCGTTCTGCTGAAATAGAGTTTCAAAATTTACAGCATCTTTCATCCCAACCAACTGCTCAAACACCTGCTCGGCATCAACAGTTACCTCATTTACAACACCATACACCGGACCTAACGGTTGGACAGGTGCCCCCACCAGGTGTTATTTCATATCCTGCATTCAATGGCAAAAATTGGGTTAACCAACTTCCTCACCCTACAGCTACCACATTATCACTTCCTCCTACATATCCAAACCAAGACATGACACAGATGCAGCAACTACCTAATCATATGATCCAACAACAACAAATGTATTTTCAGCAACAGCAACTGGGAGTACGTCAATTTCAAAAACCATACCAACAAATGAAAGAAGAATATTATCAACCAAACAATTCTAATAGAGAATACGATTCATGAGCTTAGTATATAGTTATGTATTTCTATACAGAAAACAACAAAATAGACACATATAGAAACTTAGCCAAATAATCCTTCT
>JAKTXM010000099.1:0-36854 GCA_030582575.1 Candida buenavistaensis | reverse complement strand
CCAAGTGCAATTCACCAGTACCAGCAACAATATGTTCACCAGATTCGGACATATAAGTCAAGACACATGGATCGGATTTGGACAATCTCTTTAAACCTTCAACCAATTTTGGTAAATCGTTAGCGTTTTTAACTTCAACAGCAACTTGCACAACTGGAGAAACAGAGAATTTCATAACTTTCATGTTGTGAGCAGCTTCGTTGGTGGTAATAGTACCAGATTTTAACAAGAATTGATCAATACCAACTAAACCAATAATGTTACCAGCTGGACAATCATCAATTTGTTCAACAGATCTACCCATCATCAAAACAGTTCTTTGAATAGATTTCAAGAACAAATCTTCTTTTTTACCAACTTGATAGTTTGGACCTTGGATTCTAACTTTTTGACCAGATTTAACAGTACCAGCGAAAACTCTACCGAAAGCGTAGAATCTACCTTTATCAGATGTAGGAACCATCTTGGAAACATACAACATCAAATCAGCGGTAGGGTCACAGTTTCTGATAGCAGTACAGAAAGCATCATCAGATGGACCTTCGTACAAAGTTTCAGCTCTGTAAGCTTGAGCAGTAACTGGAGATGGCAAGTGCAAGACAATCATTTCCAATAAAGCATCAGCAGCTGGTAAGAATTTTCTCATAACAACTTTCAATAAAGCTTTACCTTCTAAATCTTTTTCGTCACCTTTCAAGTTGATTTCCAATTTTTCTAACAAGGTTGGAATTTCATCTTTCTTGAAGTTCATGATAGCAGCGAATAATCTAAAGATTGGGTCCAAGATGAACATGTTGAAGGCTCTTTCTAATTGTTTACCATCGGCATCTTTATCTTTGTTAGTCCATTTCTTGGTCTTTGGGTTGAAGAAAGAATCACCCCACAATCTATCCATCATCTTTTGTCTGTCAACACCGAATTTCTTAGCATACTTGTTAGCAAATTGTCTAACAGTGAAAGCCCAACCGTGTAAACCAGAAGCAAAAGCTACTGTACCTTTTTGTGGGTAGACTTGAACATCACCCAAAACTGGTTCACAATAAGTGGAGATAATAACATTTACAGATTCAACAGTTCTAGCAAAAGTTTGGTACAAATCTTCTTTAGTGGTTTGTAATTCCAATAAAGCTCTGTCAACCTTGTTAATAACAACAACTGGTTTAATTCTTTCACCTAAAGCTTGTCTCAAGACGGTTTCAGTTTGGACACAGACACCTTCAACGGTATCAACGACAACTAAAGCACCATCAGTAACTCTCAAAGCAGCAGTAACTTCAGAAGAGAAATCAACGTGACCTGGGGAATCAATCAAGTTAATCAAGAATGAGTTACCATCGGTTTTTTGTTTGATGTCTTTAACATCATCATCGGTCATGGAAGCGTACAAAGAAATAGCGGTAGATTTAATAGTAATACCTCTTTCTTGTTCATCTTTTCTGGTATCCATGAATCTAGCATCACCAGCTTTAGCAGCAGAAATAATACCAGCTTTTTGAACCAAAGAATCGGACAAAGTGGATTTACCGTGATCGACGTGAGCAATGACGGACATGTTACGGACATTAGTGACCTTGTCCATCAAACCACGGATTTGTTCAATAGTGAAAGCAACTATTATAATTGTTAGTAATGATTCATTGGTAAAGGGCTAAATCCATTGAAGAAAAAAAAAAAAAAAAAAAAAAAAAATTTTCTTGCTGTATTTTTCACTTGATTATAGGACAGTTTCATGATCTCTGTAATTACTAGAAATTGAAATCCAATCCATCCATCAATCTTTTGCAATTAGCCTCTTTGTTATTTGACGTCTTTAAACATACCCATCTTGTTATTTTTTAGTTTAAGGTTTGATAGTAAGAAGGAAAAGAGGAAAAGGGGAAGAGAATGAGAGAAAAAATTTTTTTTTTTTTCTCTCTCTACTGGGCAGACAGAGAGACTGAGATTGAGAAAAAAATTTTCCAACTCTGCGTGGGTTTATTCTTCTCCTCTCTTTTTTCATGATATGTGTTTTTTAGAAGCAGACATTATGCGACATTTAATTTAGCTGACAGTCGAAATAATATATACTGAGGTATGGATGCGTTGTGCAATAAACTTTACCCTGCTTTAATATACTTCCATACCTTAAACTAAACGTAGTTTTTTTAAGTACTATTAAACGAGGAGTATTGCTTTAAGACGGAGCAGATCATCAATCATTCATCACTCAATTCAATTTAAAATGTATAGTAATAAAAATTTGCAGCTTATGTAATCAATATCACACCGAGTCAAGTTTATGTCATCACAAAAAAAAAAAAAAAATAAGATAATTGAGATTTGGAATATTGAATAGAGACTAATTTGCAATTACTATATAATGGCATTGAACATAACAGTATTAATATCAGGATCAGGTACAAACTTACAAGCACTTATAGATGCAGAAAAAAAGGGTCAATTAAAGGGTAAAATCACTCAAGTTATATCTTCTTCAGACACAGCATATGGATTGAAAAGAGCTGAGGATGCATCGATATCTACAAAAACTCATATTTTGAAAAATTACTATAAAGGTACAACCAAAGAACAAAAGGAAGAACGTAAACAACTTAGAGAAAAGTTCAATGTTGATTTAGCCAATTTACTCATTAACGGAACCATAGATGGATCTTCTGAATATACCAAACCAGATTTGATTGTTTGTGCTGGATGGATGTTGATCTTGTCTCCTAGTGTGTTGCAACCTTTAGAGAGGGCAGGAATCACTATTATCAACTTACATCCTGCATTACCAGGTGCCTTTGATGGTACTCATGCAATTGATCGTTGCTGGAAAGCTGGCCAAGATGGTGAAATCACTAAAGGTGGTGTAATGATACATAGAGTTATTGCTGAAGTTGATAGAGGTGCACCTATTTTAGTCAAAGAACTCGACTTAATCAAAGGTGAAAGCTTGGAAGACTATGAAGATAGAGTACATAAAATTGAACATGTTGCTATTGTTGAAGGAACAAATGCAATTCTTCAAGAATTAAGTAAATGATTGTATGCATTGTATATATATATTTATATATATATTTATATTTTTAAGAATATTTATATAAAAATAAAGAGTATCTCTAATTAATGGTTTACAAATTCTTGATAACTTCGTCAGTAAAATGCTTAGTAGAAGCAGTACCTTTCAAGTCACCAGTTCTGTTTTCAGGACCAGAAGCAATAGTTTTCAAAACAGCATTTTCAATCTTGTCGGCATCAGCGTTCAAGGACATATGTCTCAACATCATACATGAAGATAACAACAAAGCAGTTGGGTTAGCTAATCCCTTACCAGCAATATCTGGTGCAGAACCATGGACAGCTTCGAAAATAGAAACCTTGTTACCCATATTACCAGATGGAGTTAAACCTAAACCACCAATCAAACCTGAAGATAAATCTGACATGATATCACCATACAAGTTAGGCATGACCATTACAACGTTTTTATATTGGGATGGATCAGCAGTCAATTTCAATGAAGTGTTATCCAATAATTCATAGTCCAAGGTAACATCTGGGTATTCTTTAGCAACTTCTTTGGCAGTTTCATTAAACAAACCATCAGATAATTTCATAATAGAAGCTTTATGGACAACAAGAACGTGTGGTTTGTTAATAGATTTGGCGTATTCGAAAGCATATCTGATAACTTTTTCAGAAGCTGGTTTAGTGATCAATTTAATGGATTGAACAACACCTGGAACTATAGTATGTTCAATACCAGAGTATTCACCTTCGGTGTTTTCTCTGATCAAAACAGTATCAACGTTTTCATATGGAGTGTCGTAACCAACAATGGATTTACATGGACGAACGTTGGCAAACAAGTTGAAAGTTCTTCTTAAAGTTAAGTTCATTGAGGTGTGACCTTTACCGACTGGGGTAGCCAATGGACCCTTCAAGGCAACCAAATTTTTGTTGACGGAATCAACAGCTGGTTGAGGTAAAGTGGTTTTACCATCAATCAATAATGGAGTGACATCAACTGGTTCCCAAGTAATTGGAACGTTAGCAGCGGAATAAATGTCTTTAACAGCTTGAGAAATTTCTGGTCCGATACCATCACCTTCGATCAAAGTAACGGTATATTTACCATCAGGTCCTTTTTTACCGGTGAATTGACCAGCAATGTAAGATCTAGCAAAAAGCTTTTGAGTAGCTCTGGTGACTGGAACTGATTTGGTGATTTGTCTCAACATTGTGTGTTTGACTTTTTGTTGTTTAAGAAAGATGGTGAATCAGAAAGTAATTTTTTTTTTTTTTTTTTCTTTTTCTTTTGTTGGTTTGATGAGTTTGTTAAGACGGAGTACACAAGGAAAGAAAAAAAAATTTATTTATTGCAGTTAAGAAAGGAGAATTAAATTTTTGTGATAGAAACACAAAAGTCTACGGAAAAAAAGTTGTTTTGGCCAATCAAATTGCTCAATTTGATTTTTTTTAAGAACTCCGGTGCTGTTCGGGTCCAGCAAATGGAAATTGACAATAAATTTTTCTCTTTCATGTCACAGGTTTATTCCAACGTATTTGATTTTAAACACGTTACGAGTCCTGGTTATACACGTTTGATAATTATAGACCAGAAGAGCTATATTTGCTAGATAAACAGAAATTGGATCTTTGTGGGATGACTAGCAGTTGGTTCTGTCAGATCAATACGAAAAAAAAAAAAAAAATACCGGCTGTAAAAAAAAGACTCTCGGAGTTAATCCCGATGGTTCATTTTTGATTATCCGATAGTATTTCCAGATGTCTAGCAAAATCGAAATGAGTTGACAGCTACTTACTTTATGTCAGCAACTTCTTACGTATAGTTGACCAAAATTATCTAAAATTTGTAACAAAATTACGACAAATTTGTTACGATTCAATATCAAAACAAAAAATAAATCGATTAGTAGTACTGTAATTATTTAGTTCAAACCAGCTACAGCTCCTTTATGATTACTTTAATTATCCAAGTTTTCTATTCCCACGCGTGATAGCAGAAACTACTTGTAAATTTTATTTATTTATTCTCTTTTTTTTTTTTATCTGGTTCGCGTTTGTCGACATCATCACCAATGATCAAACTAAACATCAACTGGAGAACTTTCTATCTTTTTACAATCCTATTCCGATTTATATTTACTCTATCAGATTCATATATTCATCCGGATGAACATTTCCAAACTTTAGAAGTGCTAACGAATCGAATTTTGGGCTATTCAACAAACATACCATGGGAATTCCAGGGTAATCAAGCTAGAAGTTTAACCCCATTATACTTATTATACGGACCTTTAATTTACTTAATAAGGATATTGAACTTAAATTTTACTCCTTTACAGATATGGTATTTGGCAAGATTACAATTGAGTCTATTAAGTTGGATAATTACTGATTCTTGTTTATATTGGATGTTACCTTCGAAACATGAAAGAATTAAAGCAATTTTTTTCACCCTGACTTCGTATGTTACGTTAGTTTATCAGAACCATTTATTTTCAAATAGTGTCGAGACGTTGTTGTTGTTGATGACTATTTTGTTGATTGATGATTTGAGGTATGTTCAAGAATCAAAGGAGAAGGAAGTAGCAGAATTGAATAAGAATAAAAGTTTATTTTATATTGGGGTTTTGGTATCTATTGGGATATTTAATCGTATTACTTTTCCTGCATTTTTAATTCTTCCAAGCTGGTTTGTTGCAAAATATATTTTCAATCATTTTACAAGTGGGTTTTTTTTAGTACTTGGATTCTTCATTACAACAATTACCGCTATAGCAATCGACACAGCTCTTGCTGGAAACATGAACAAGGTATTCTCTGATCCTTATAACATATCCAACTATACAATTGCACCATTGAATAACTTACTTTACAATACCAATTATGAAAATTTGGAACAGCATGGGATTCATCCATACTACACTCACATACTAATAAACTTTCCTCAAATCATTGGTCCCGGTCTCTTGTTCTTTATTTCCAAATCATACTACAAAACAACTCCATTTTTAACAGTTACCAGTGCCATATTGTTTCTTTCAGGCATCCCACATCAAGAATTACGATTCCTTATCCCTGTTTTACCATTCGCATGTAGTTGTTTTGATTTCACTTCCAAATGGGTCAAACCTTGGATGTTGTATACATGGTATATTTTCAACACTATCTTGTGTTTGTTAATGGGTGTGTTCCATCAAGGTGGTGTCGTTCCTGTATTGAATTATTTAAAACTGGAAGAGTCCGTGCAGATTTGGTGGAGGACTTATTCTCCCCCTTCTTGGATTTTGGGTAGTAATTCGACGCATACTGGAGAAATAGACCAATCCAAGTCTATTAATATAGTTGATTGTATGGGTACGGATCAGGAAAATGTCAAAAACATTCTAAGTAACGTCCCTAGGGATAAACCTGTTTATTTTATTACACCTATTGCCTCATTCCAGAATTTCGATGAGTTCAACTTGGAACCAATTTGGAACTATACATACCATATCGACTTGGACCACATTGAATTTTCAAATCTCCATTTAGGTTTAGGTGTTTATCAATTACTATAGGAAAATAAAAAAAAAAAAAAAAAAAAAAAATTGGACGTGTATATATAATCTTACAAAAAAGGTAATAACTACTTATAAAAGTCAAATTTATCGTGTTCAGTCCCTGTTTTCACTTGTGACGTATAAGCCTCTTCCAAATCACTTTGTAAAATCATATATCTGTTCTTTCTTACAGCTCTTAACCCTGCTTCTTGCATAATAGCTGCTATAACTGCACCTGACAATGGATCATTTCTAATAATTAAAGAATCCAAATCAGCTTCTGGTGCCAAGGACATCTTTGAAGCAATTGTTGAAAAAATCAATCTTCTTTCTCTTCTATCTTTTAATGAAGGGAATTCAATTTTTCTATCTAAACGACCAGGTCTTAACAATGCTGGATCCAATGTATCAGCTCTATTAGTAGCCATTATAACTTTAACAGTAGAAGTTTGATCAAAACCATCCATTTGATTCAATAATTCCAATAAAATTCTTTGCACTTCACGGTCAGCACCTGTTTGGGCATCAAATCTCTTTGTAGCAATGGCATCAATTTCATCAATAAAAATAATAGCAGGTGAATTTTCTCTTGCTAATCTGAAAACATCTCTCACCATTCTTGGACCTTCACCTAAATATTTTTGCACAAATTCTGAACCATTAATTCTAATAAAGGATGCGGTGGTTGAATTTGCTACAGCTTTAACCAACATGGTTTTACCTGTACCCGGTGGTCCATATAATAACACACCTCTTGGTGGATCAATACCAATTTGTGAATATAAATCACCTTGAGTCAATGGCAATTCAACAGCTTCTCTAATTTCTTGTTTTTGCATATCTAGTCCCCCAACATCTGCATAGGTGACATCTGGTTTTTGATCTTCGCCAACAATTGAGATAGATGAGTCCGCTTCCGGTGGTAAAATATCAACCAATGCATTAGAATGACGATGTAATGCAACCGAAGAAGATGCTTTCAATAATTCACGGTCCAATGTTGACAAAATTCTAACAACATAATTTGAACCAGTCGTGGATGATACAATACCAGTATTTTCATCTATTGGTTCCAAAAATTGCCCAATAACTAATGGAACCGATTTTATTCTTTTAACCTCTTCTTGTGCCCTTACTAATTCACGTTTTAAATGACGTTGTTCATCTTTGATATAATCTTCTTGTAGTAATAATAAATCCAATTCTTTCTCCAATTTTTTCAACTTGAGATATACGTCTGTTTCATTAGCTGTATTGGTGTTGTTCAATTTTGACAACACGTTGTCTACAAGAACTGGGTCTTCCATTGCTTTGATTGTTGAATAGAAAAATCTAGTGGCAAGTTTTTTTTTTTTTTTTTTTTTTTTTCCACTTCTCTTTTGTCCACAATTTTGTTGTCCACTCTGTCGTGTGCGAGAGAGTAAGTATTCGCAACTTATGCAACAGTATCTATTGATTTCTATTTAAATATGGAAACAATTAAGCTTCCCATTGTAAATGCTAATACAGATATACTGATTGTAAATATTTCAAATTGATATTTGTCAAATTCTAATGTTTTTACATCTGGAGATCTCAATGCTGTATAATTTGTGACGGCCAACTTTTTTAATCCATTCCACGTGCTGCTAATAAGCTCAAAACTGAATGGCAGAGAAAGTTCGTGGTGTGGTTCCAATTTTTCAATAATTGGTTCCAATACTTCTTCGTTCTCTTGTGATATACCTACCAAGACTTGTTTCACTTTGTCTTCGAACGCATAAACCAATTTGTTTCTTTTCCAAGGTTCTACTATGAATGTAGCAACCACAAAAAGTAACACGTTTAGACCCATGAGAATCCATGTCCCCCACGTAGAAGACCTTCTAATTTTATCTGACCAAATTTGTTCCTCATGATACCTTGTAAGAATCAGTTGCGTTAACTTTAATTGAACAGAATCAACTTTACTTTCCGCGTCATCTAATTTTTTCTCTGCTTCTTGTTCTAACTTTTCATTTTCATGATCGTTTCTATATAATTCGGTAAATCTTTCCAAATCTCCCAGAGACCAATTATGCTTTCTTGTTAATAACTCATTGACTTCTCGTTGGGAATGGGATCTTTTCTGAATTGATTCACCATACGCAATTTTACATTTTTTGACATTTTCTTTCACTTGCTTTAAATCTTCTTCTTGAGATTCAATCGATTTTTTCAATTTTTCAATTGCAGAATATCCAGTTACATCATTTAATGCTCTGGTTGCAGTGAGTATTGTATCATGAACTGAATCCAAATATTTAGTCAATTTTTTAGTCAAGTTACTTTGCTTCTTAGCCTTTTGTGATGGAAGTCCACCAATTTCTTCTTGAATTGTTTCATTAATTTCATTTGCCAAGTTTGGAATATCACTTTCATCCACAGATTCTTCACTTGTTGCAATTATTTTATTCTCTGCTCTTAACTTGAACTCTTTATTGTCAGTCTCTATTGTAGTATTCTTGGTGTTTGAATCTACTCCTTTTAGTTTACCTGAATCGGTAGTAGTAAAATCGGCTTGCAATTTATCATTTGCATGAGCAAGTTTTTCATCCCGGAGTCGGATTTCATCTTTTTCTTCTTCTTTATCCCGTTTTTCTTCCCTTCGTCTTTCTACTTCACGTTCTTGTTCTAATCTTTTCTTCTCTTCTTCAATCTTTTTCCTTTTTTCTTCTGTTTCTCGTTGTCTTTTTAATATAGCTTCGGTTCCAAAATTAGTACCTTCAATAATTTCTCTTAATTTAGGGTCACTAATTTTAGAAAAATCCGGGAAATCTGGTTTCTTGGATTTCAACCTTAAATTCTGTAATGCCAAAAGTGCAATTCGTGATCTTGATAGAGCACAATTCCGTATTAGTAATGTTGTTAGCATGGAACTGTGTTGAAAGAGATTCGCATTTTTTTTTATTTTATTATTATTTTTTCTTTTTTTTTAATAAAAAATATATAGATTGCTGAACTTTGGGGAACCAATAGTTTGATTATATATGAGTACAAATTTCAAATACGTTTATTTTATATAAAATACAAAACTAAAAGTTAGTGTCAATTAAAGCCTTTGGT
The DNA here is from genome assembly GCA_030582575.1 of Candida buenavistaensis. NCBI lineage: Eukaryota > Fungi > Ascomycota > Pichiomycetes > Serinales > Debaryomycetaceae > Candida > Candida buenavistaensis. The sequence goes on along the minus strand of JAKTXM010000099.1, from coordinate 27,219 downwards.
AATTTCCAATTGTCCGTTTCAGCATAATCCAAAACGATAATACCAACTCCTTTATGAAAGGTTTCTTGAATGTTACCTTTAATCATTGCTTCAGCAACTGGTTGTGGCCAACATTGTTGATCATAAAAGTTAGAACCAGAAGTGAAATTAAGGAACAATTTATCGTCATTTCCAGAAGTATAATCTTGAGCTCTTTTAGCTAAATCCTTAACGTAACCAATTTTTTTTGGTAAATCATCAGCAGTGTTAACTTCACAGAAATCTTGAACAACAAATTGCCCACGATCATCATTAGTAGTATTATAACTCCAAGATGACGCTGAAAATCCAAATTGTTTCTTCAATTGTTCATCTTGAACACCAAATCTTCTAAACAAAATGGCTCTACCTCTAGCATCTCCAACTTTTGGAATATCGGTATTCAAGTACCATTTGTCCTTGTTTGGGTTGACATAATTTTCCCAGATTAATTTTCCAAACTCGTCATGAGCGTTATCCCAATCATCAGAACCTTCTTGTTTGATGGAAACAATAACAGTTTCTGATTGGTTATGTTGCAAAAATTTATAAACTTCCTCTAAAGTGTCAGTCAATTTCAAAGGGAATGGGATTTTAACAGGAAATTTTCCATGAATGACTTGTAAATCTTTAAGATTGTCTCCAAGAAACAATTTACCAACTCTAATATCAAGAAACCTAATACCATGTTCCAATTGTTCAGTTACGCTTGCGCCTTGACATTGAACAGATGGCAATGCAGTATGGCATGCGGCAGAGTTATGGGATCCTGGGATGGATAATTTAGTAAGTTTCGTATTGTTGTCAATGTCTTTTAACCAATTTTTATAATCAACCATTTTTTTTCTATGTTATTGAAAAAAAAAAGAGAGTAAACGATAGGAGAATTGTGGTATATTTATAAAATTTCAGTTGAACTTGCTTCTCCTCGAAATTCAATTGCTACTAAGGAAACAAAAAAAAAAAAAAAATAAAATAATAGAAAGCGGCTTATTGTTAAACTTCCCCGAACCTGCACAAACGCGTAATTCCAAACTGAAATTACCTACATGCATTTTATAAACGTCATACTACTGGTTTCATATAATTATGTTCGTGCTATACATAATTAGAATCATCAATATCAGGGACATAGTGATTGAATTCTCGGTAGTTTCGAGATATTTGAAAAATGTGTTTTATGGATATGCTACGAGGAAAGTTGACTATAAACCTAACAAGCTTGACATCTTTGAATCAAGTTTTGCATCCAATTCTTTGAAATCCCCACCTTGGCCATTACCTTCATTTTCCATTATTTTTTTTAATGCTTGATGCATGTTAGTTTCGTCTGGAATTGTTGCATCATAGCCTGTATCATTCTCAAGATCAAAAATTTGAAAGAGTCTCTTTTCCATGGTATTTAAGTTTTCCCCATTATCACTACTCAATTTTGTCTTTTTAGGAATAAGATGATTGTAAACCCAATCACAATACTTGTTCACTTTCTCCTCTGACCAATCCATAAGCAAATTATTGCTGTGGGTATACTCGTTATTTAATTCATATTGATTCAACTCTTCCAACCATGGATTTAAATTATTATTTCTGCGAAAATTATCTCGAATGACTAGTATCAAGAGCGAGGCAATATAAACCTCCGGAAATTTTTGAATAAATTTTTTAGTTTTAAAATCAATTTCAAAATTAGAATTCGACTTTAATATTTCATATGAAACCATAAATAAATCTACAGCATTGGGTAGTAAAAAATATTCAGACAATACACGAAACACAAATGGAAAGTAAAAGCTTAATGGAATAGTCAATTTATCAGATATTCGTTTCCCAGTAATCTGTAGGCGTTTAAAAACTTGACCATTTTCTGGTAATGCATAAGGCTGTAGTCTATTATGATACACAGTTGGTAATTTATCAAGTAAATCTTTAGGAATTAAATGAAGAGTTCTAATATAGGGAATATCGTTTGATTTAATATTGTCCATTAAGTCAGGTATGTAAATTGGGTAAGCTCTTAGTTGAACTGCTGAAATATAGATGAGACAAATCAAATCCAATGTGTCGATCGCTTGTTTTCTGGAATGACTTGCTTGTAACTCATCAATAGATAGTAGTTTTACCCAATTGGTTTTAACAATCATCGTCAAATCTTGCCGTATTCCCTCACTGAAGAACAATTCTATAAATTTTTCCAACTCCTTTTTTAAAAGAATTTGTAAACATTTATAATATAAAGTTACTGCATCTTCTCCGTACAACCTTTCTTGTTTTGCTTGAACTTTCTGACTATTAGATAACGCAATACTAGATAACTGTCCACGTTCATCCACTGATACTGTATTTAATCTTCGAGTTTGAACAAAGCCTCCTGCATCAGGATCATCATTGAATTCCACTGCACCTTCCAAAACATGACCAAATTGACATATGGTCAACCCATCTTGACTTCTATAAAGTCTAGAACGACAGTTATCCGTTCCACAAACTGGCCCTTTAAACCACGTTTGTCGTGACATGATTAAGATTTCTGATAAAACATTTTTTTTTTTATTTTTTATTTTTTATTTTTTATTTTTTTTTGTTTTTTTTTTTATTCATTTCAAGGGATGGAATTACTTTTAGCAATGATTATTCACCACGCCAATTTAGAAATCTGGTACCTTAACTTTTAGTAGAGAAATCTATTGAACGAATTTTTTACAGATGGATCTGCATCTACGTAGTAGTGTTAAGTACTGTAATGGTTGGCGCGTATTTGAAAAGAATTCTAGTAGGTTGTCTGATGAAACTATAAAAAATCTATCTAATGATTATGCATGCAATTTGGTTTCTCTTTTACAGACCCTTTATCTAATTGTTCATCTAAATCTTCATCTGGATCAATTTTGAAAATTTTATCAGGATTCAAGATACGTCTTGGATCCAATGCAAGTTTAATTTGTCTCATAGTATCTATCGTTGTGATACCAAGTTCTTTTGGCAAGTATTTTCTTTTACCAACACCAACACCATGTTCACCAGTACAAGTACCTTCATAATTCAAAGCACGATCCACCATATGATCTACTACATGATGCACTTTAGAATAATCAGGCGAGTTGTACAATATAAGGAAATGACAATTACCATCACCGATATGCCCCATCACCGAGAATTTCTTATCAAAGCCCTTTTCTATCAAATAGTCATTAATTTCAGCTATAATTGTTGACAATTTGGAAATAGGTACTGCAACATCAGTTGTCCATACTTGAACATCATTTTTATCTTCCAATATTTGAGATCCAAATTGAAAAGTCGACCAAAGCCCATTTCTTCTGGCAGCCCAAAGTTCTGCATTTTCTTCTTCATTAGTACTCCTTTGTAATTTTATAACATTATTTGCTTTTGCAATATCATCAACCAATTTTGCTTGTTCATTAGTAGACTCTTCTGTGGGACCACCTAACTTGAAAAATAATGTTGGGGTTTCCAAATTTTTTTTGCCCTCTTCCGAAGTTTCATTAACAAATGACATCATTGTATCATTTAAAATTTCCATAGCGTTAGGCTGTATTCCTTGGGATATAATCGTTTGAGCAGCCATGGCCGCATCTTTAATAGTAGGGAAAGCAGCAACAGTAATATATTCAAATTTTGGACGGACGTGTAACTTCAACGTAATTTCTGTAACAATCCCCAAAGTTCCTTCACTTCCGATAAACAATCTTGTTAAATGATAACCAGCACTGGACTTTCTTGGCCTTTGTCTAGTTTTGATAATAGTACCATCGGCTAAAACAACAGTTAAATTAACAACATTCTCTTTCATTGTTCCATACTTGAATGCATTCGTACCAGATGCACTTGTCCCAACCATTCCTCCAATATTAGCACCAATACCAGGATCTGGTCCAAATTTGAGATTCTTACCCTTCGGATCATTCAATAAGAAATCATCAAGCTCTTGCCAACCCACTCCAGGTTGTACAACAATATCTAAATCATCGGGATGGAAAGCAATTATGTCATTCATTTGCAGAAAAGATAATGAAATACTATATGGTCCACGAGTGTGAATATTCTGTCCTTCCAAAGAAGTTAAGCCTGAATTTGCAACAATAGGAATTCGATATTCATGTGCCACTTTCATGATTTCTGATACTTGTTCCGTTGAAGATGGATAAATTACAGCACTTGGTTTTTGAACATCGGGATTTGGTGGATGATGAGTAGAATAAAATGAATCATTTTGTGCTAATAATACATCCTTATCAAATGATGCATTTTCCTTCCCTACTATATTAATAATCTTCGATAATCCAGTTTTAAAGTCATTTTCATTAGCATATTTCGGTGGTAGTAATGTTGATAATGGAGATGTGGAACGATCTGTGGGCTGTTCAATTAGTGATCTCCCAATAAAGTATCCAACAGTCAGGAACCCCACACTAACAAGTGCGTAAGATATCCAAGGAATTTTGGTTTTGGATGCAGAAGTGGAATTGGCCCGTGTAAACGTTCTTGTTGCTCTGTTACAAGACCTAATAATTCGAAACATTACTGGTGATAAAAGGAAATAAAAGAAAGTGTGTGTGTATTTGTTGAAAAATTTTTGTGAGCAACAACTGTTGATTTAAAGTGTGGCTCGACATCCACGCAAGATCTCGGCTATACAACTCCGGGCGGATAAACTCGGTTAATCTACACACCTAATTAGTCTCTTGAGTAATATTTCTAAGACCAACTGACCCAGTCAATACAGTCGGATGTGGACTTTTAATTGGATAATTTACTTCGTCCTTCAGTCCACCAAATCCACCTCCACCTGGTGTTTTAATCACAATTCTATCACCTTTTTCAACTTTAACTGTACATTTACCACCTAATGATTTCTTTCGATAATGTCCATTATCTAATTTGTACCAATAGTTAACTCCTCTTGAACCATCTTCACCACCTAACAAACCATATGGAGCTAATGATCTTCTTTCCATTAAACATGACACTTCAAGCGGATACAAAAATTCGATATCTCTAATGACACCATTACCACCTTTGTGTAAACCACCACCACCTGATCCTTCGCGAACAGAATATTCATGAACTAAAACTGGATATCTCTTTTCAAACAATTCAGTATCGGTCATTCTTGTATTTGTAGTATGACATTGTACAACGGATTGTCCATCCCAACTTGGACCAGCACCTGATCCACCACAGATTGTTTCATAGTAACCAAAAGAAACACCATTTTCTTCATCATTAGTACCAAATGTAAAATTATTACAAGTTCCTTGTGATCCAGCGGCAGCTTGAAAAGTTTTAAGCATCACATCAACGATCCTTTGTGTAGTTTCAACATTGCCACCAACAACTGCTGCATCATATGAAGGACTAACAATTGACCCTTCTCTAGTGACAAACTCAATTGGTCTCAAGCAACCATTGTTCAATGGAATATCGGTACTTATCAAACATCTCAACACATACAAAACGGCAGAATATAATATTGCCGTTGGTGCATTCAAGTTACCATAAATCTCATCCCCAGATTCACTAAAATCAAACAACGCAGAACCAGTTTCTGGGTTAATGTTCACTGTTAAAGCAATTGCCGTACCATCATCCAAGTAGTCAATACCTTTTAATTGATTACCACCAAATTTTTTGTAAGCTAATTTTAACAAATTTCTTACAGACACTTCAGCAGTTGATTGTATACCTCCCATATATAAATTAATTACATCAAATGTGAATTCATCAACTAATTTGTTCAACAATGTTATACCTTTGTAATTTGCTGCTACTTGTGCTTTCAAATCGGAAATATTATCACTTAAAGTTCTAGTACCTGATCCACCTGGATATTTTGCAGGTTCTTCTACCAAAATTTTTATAACTCCCTTTTCATCAAAAACACCTTTATCACACAACTTGTGAGTAACTATAGCTGCACCTTCATCAAAAATAGTTTTGGAATTAGGTGGCATTGAACCAGCTGCAATTGACCCAATATCTGCATGATGACCTCTTGAAGCAGTCCAAAATATTGGCTCATTTTTTTTATTCAAAACTGGTGTAATGACAGTTATATCAGGTAAATGAGAACCGCCCGCTTTTGGATGATTAGAAACCAAAACGTCACCAGGTTGTAATTTACCTTTCCATAATTCAATCTGAGCTTTTACTGCGTATGACATTGATCCTAGATGGATTGGGATATGTGGAGCATTAGCAATCAAATCACCATTACTATCAAATATAGCACATGAAAAATCCAACCTTTCTTTAATGTTTGTAGAAATTGCAGTTTGTTGTAAAGTTCTTCCCATTTGTTCGGCAACAGACATAAATCTATGACCAAATACAGATAATTGAATTGGATCTATTGTGGTTTGAGATATTTGTGGTTTTTCTTCTTGTTCAACCTCAATTAATATATGATTATTCAAAATAGCTGCTTTAGAACGTGGTTCAACCAAAATAGTTTGAGTATCATCAATTATAATTGCAGGACCATTGATAAGCAGACCTACCTTCAAATCTGGTAACAAATAAACCGAAGATTTTAACCATCCAGCTGATTCAAAATAAATTTCCTTTTGAATTGTTGACAGAGAAATGACATTGGTTTCTAAATTAGCAAATTCTTGATAGGGGTTACTTTTTTCCTTACCATCAGATTCAACATATAGCAATACTTGAACATCGTCTACCAAAACAGCTCTATCCAAATTAAATCCAAATTCATGCTTGTGTCTCTTGATAAATTTTTCATCAGCATCATATTCACCCTTTTTAATAGGAATCAATAAATGCGTATCAGAACCAACATATCTCATATTCAACAATATTTCTAACCTAGTATTAAATTCAGTCAATTTTTGGTCGTGATAATCTTTATTTGCCAACTCTACCAAAATATCAACTTTGTTGTCAATGGAATTAAAGTTTTCCCTCGAATAAGTAAATGAAGCCGGTGATTGTTTTTCAATCACAATATCAGCTAATTGAATACCATAAGCAGATAATAATGAAGAGTATTTATGAATTGCAACATTTGAAATTCTCAAATTCTTAGCTAAGGCAACAGCGAATTGACCACCAGAACCACCAAAACTTGCTAAATTATGTTGAGAAGTTTCAAAACCCTTTGCTTCAGTTAAATTTCTAATTGGTCTAGCCATTGATTCAACAGCGACTTTCAAAAACCCATTTGCGACTTCTTCTGGTGTCAATACAATTCCTTCACTTGATTTTGATTTATTAATTTCCTCTGTCAAATCCCTAAACTTCTGAGCTGTTAAGTCATAATCCAAAGGTTGATCTTGGTTTGGTCCAAAAATTTTCGGAAAATAATCAGGCAATAATCGATTCAAAAACAAATTAGCATCCGTAACTGTTAATGGTCCACCCTTTCTATAACAAGCAGGACCAGGATCAGAGCCAGCGGATTCAGGACCTGTAACAAACATACCGTTTTTCCAGAATAACATTGAACCTCCACCAGCGGCAACAGTTGATATATCCAATTGCGGAGTTTGTAAACTAACTTCACTCACAACAGTTTCATAAATGTGTTCTAAATCACCTGCATATCTGGATACATCGGTTGAAGTACCACCAGCATCAAATCCAATTGTTGCTTTGTTGGATGAGTCATCAAAACAAGTTTCACCAAATCCCACCATACCACCTGCTGGGCCAGACAAAATAGCTTTTAAACCAGTAAATTTATACCACGGACACAATCCACCATTTGATTGCATAAACAATAATTTATTACCAAAAGCATCTAACCCACCTTCAAAACCAGCTCCAAAATTAGAGACATATTCATCAATTATAGGAGAAAGATATGCATCAGCAACAGTAGAAGAAGTTCTATTGACAAAACCAAGCATGGGTTGAAGCTCATGTGATACAGATATATCAAAACCAATCTTTTTAGCAATTTTTGCTATTTCAGCTTCATGTTTAGGATATGCGTAAGAATGGAGTAATGATAATGCAATTGCTTTAACTCTACCTTCATTATAAATCCCTTGCAAGTCAGCTGTCACTTGATTATAGTCTAGTTCTTTAATAACTCTAACAATATCACCAGTAACACTCTCTTGTAATTCAGGATCTGAGTTTATATCTATTTTTAATGTGCTTCCTCCACCTTCTGAAAATCCTGCAATAGTTACTCTTTCATCTATTTCCAAAACCTGGTCGTATAGATGACCCAATTTCTTGGCAGTTAAATCAAAAATATGTGGTCTTGTCTGATTACCAATAACTAAAACATCTTTAAACCCTTTAGTAGTAACAAGTAAAACATTTGCTCCTTTTCTTTCTAATAGTGCGTTGGTAGCTACTGTAGTACCCATTCTTATGCTTTGAATATTATCCAACTTAAGCTTTTGAGTTTTCGGAATAGTTTCTCCAGTGACTTTCTCTAGTACTCGACGGATACCTTCAGTGGGTGCATCTTTATAATTTTGAGGATCAACAGATAACAATTTGAAAACATAATCTGGTTGGCCAGGGATCTTGGCAATTACATCACAAAATGTTCCCCCACGATCAATAGCAATTTGAATACCTTTTGATTGAGACATTGTTTACTTGGGTTTTATAGTCAATTGGTAGAATTTACCTTTCTATTTATACTGTGGCTGACTAATTGGTGAACAAAATGAAAAAAAAAAAAAAAAAATAAAATAAAAACACACAATAAAAACAAGAAAATGCGGGATCAATTACCCGCGTAAAAATAATTTCGCTACTACAGGGTACTCGTACCCGTAAATTAAGAAATACTTTAAAATTTATATACTTATACCATCTAATTTGGCGGTTAATTCTTCCTCCGGCAATATTTCATTACCTAATGAATCGTATTGTTTCTCTATAATGTTTCCCAAATTATCATATTCCACATCGCTATCTATTTCTTCCAATTCATCTGTATCGTCAGCTGGTTCGCCTCGATTAACGTTTCCCATCATCCATACATCTTCAGTCTGTGCTTTATCTTTTCTTTCTTTTGCTTCCTGTTCAATCTTTTCTAACCATTCTTCCTGAGTTTTATTCACACTTTCAGAATCTGTACATTGTTGATATAGTTCGATCAATTCCTTATTTATCTCTAGAAATGTCAAACCCCAAGAAAAGTTCAGTAATAACATCTCAGCCCAATCCAAATGTCCAACAATCGCAAAACATGCAGCTAAGGCTTCAACACAATTTAATTTCCATGGGCGTCCATAATTCACTGTATTTGCAGCTACAAGATACGGTAATAGTCTTTCATGTTTACCTCCAATTTTATTAAATGGAATTTCATCTAATCTAGCCCACGAACACTCAACCACTGCTGCGCCATTTGTTTCAACAATTTCTTTATCATCAGGACATACTACTGATTTCCCATTTGGACTAACTACTATACCTTGAAATTTTTGACCCACTCGAAGATTCTTAATCAACCCTAATCGTTCTAATTTCTTCCCGCTACATCTTTTAGGGTCACAATGATCGAAATCCCACATTGCTAATTTTGTTGGGAATGTATGTGATGAGGAAGTGGGTGTAGTTGCTCCCGTTTCTTGTCTTCCCTTACGGATATGATGTTGCTTAGACTTATGACCATTGGATGTACGTGATTTGGATGACTTTTCTTCACTTGTTTTGTTTTTTCCTTTTGCCATGATGGTTTGGATTTGCAATGAAAATTTTTTTTTTTTTTTTTTTTTATTTTGCGTTTTTAGAAAGATCATTTTTCGAAAATGGTAGCTATTTTATCCTAATTATAATATACAAAATTTTTAACTAATATACAAACTAAAAAAAGAAATACAATCACGAAACTGTGATAATGATTAAAGATGAACTGAAAAACATTAACCAAACAAAATCATAAAACTCTTCAAAAACTTTTTAGAAATCTTCATCAAAAGTGAAAGATTCAGCTTCTTTGTTTTCAGTTTTAGCCATAACACCAGCTTTTTGATAATCAGAAACTCTCTTTTCAAAGAAGTTGGTTTTACCAGCCAATGAAATATTTTCCATGAAATCGAATGGGTTGGTGACATTGTAAACTTTGTTGTTACCCAAGGAAAGTAATAATCTGTCAGCAACAAATTCAACATATTGACACATTAAATCGGCATTCATACCTAATAATGAAACTGGGATAGCATCAGTAAAGTATTCTTTCTCAATATCAACCGCTTCAGTAATAATTTTTTCAACAATTTCTGGAGATGGTGTGTTTTGCAAGTGTGCAAATAACAAACAAGCAAAATCGGTATGTAAACCTTCATCTCTACAAATCAATTCGTTGGAGAAAGTCAAACCTGGCATCAAACCTCTTTTTTTCAACCAAAAGATAGAAGCAAATGAACCACTAAAGAAAATACCTTCAACAGCCGCAAAAGCAACCAATCTTTCACCATACAAAGCTTCATCATCATTAATCCATTTGATAGCCCAATCAGCTTTCTTCTTGATACATGGAATGTTAGCAATAGCATTGAACAAGTAATCAGCTTCTTTTGGATCCTTGATATAAGTTTCAATTAATAAGGAGTATGTTTCAGAGTGGATATTTTCCATCATGATTTGGAAACCGTAGAATGATTTAGCTTCCGGAAGTTGAACTTCGGTTGAGAAATTTTCAATCAAGTTTTCACCGACAATACCATCAGAAGCAGCAAAAAAAGCCAAGACTCTTGAGATAAAGTATCTTTCATTTTCATTCAATCTGTTGTTCCAATCGTGTAAATCTTTACTTAAATCAATTTCTTCAGCAGTCCAGAAAGAAGCTTCAGCTTTTTTGTAGAAATTCCAGATTTCGTGATATCTAATTGGAAACATGACATAACGACGTTTATTTTCAACCAATAATGGTTCTTCTGCTTCCAATTGTTTCATTTTATGTCTATGAACTTTATGTTTAGCTAAAAATTCTTTATGTTTTTTCATAGTTTCAGTTTCAACCTCCTCTTCTTCAGTTGGGGTGGTGGTAGTGGTGGCGGTGGAAGTAACTGCTTGTTTAACTTCTTGACTGGTTTGAGCTTCATCTTTCAATTTAGCATCAGCAGCTAATTTATCAGTCAATGATTTACCTTTCATGTTGGACATATCTAAGTTGGAAATTTTACCGGTTAAGCCTTTAGTTGGAGTTTCTTGAACGGACATTGTTTATGTGGGGAGTAATGATGTATAAGTAAAAGGGAAATAAAAAAAGATTCACGTAAAATAAAAAAAAAAAAAATTAAAAAAAAAAAAACCTAGCAGAGGAAATATTTGGTGATATTTATACAATAATTTTTTCTCTCGTTCCTTTTCCAATATAAACTCAACGGAATAGGTTTTCTGCATATTTTCTTTTCTTTTTCTTTCGCTCTCTCTCTGTCTCTCCCTTAATAAACTTGCTTTTTTTTGTGTATCGCTTAGTTATTGTAACGTGGTTTCCTGATTTTTGTGAATAAAATCTGAGTGGAACGATGAGGATGAATATCTAAAAGAATCGGTTTTGCGTTAGTTCGACTCGGAAACACGTCACGTATAGCAAATTTTATTTTTAAAATTATCCTTACACACGCGTTTTTGAAATAGTGAATTATACATGAATGTTTTGAACTTAACCAAATTAAGTATCCATTGATTATTTAAATTACTAATCGTCAATGAATGTTTGCTTCTGTTTAAATTTTGTCTTTCTTTTACGTTCGTTTCTTTTTTTTTTTTTTTTTTTATTTTTATTTATCCATACGATTTTTTAGATAAGTCATTTGACGCAATTTATTAAAAGCTCAGATCATTGTAAAAGCATTAGTTAACATAATCGTACACGAACGAATGGATATTAATTACCAGCCTCCTTACGTGTCTTGTCACGTTAGACGTGTTTGTACGTGAAATTCAACAAACCAGAAAAAAAAAAAGAAAAAAATCAATTTTGTGTCTATGTTTTCATTTTTCGAAAACGATCCTTAAATAAAGGAGGGTTGCACAATCTAATTCTATTCTTTTACATTTTACAGTATTTCCGATATGGAAAAGCTAGTTAGAATTGCTTGCAAAAACAAAGTAAATCGAACTAGTCACCGAATTGCGGGTCTTAAGTGCCATTGGCTAGCTCAGCTTGTGATGTGTAATAACGCGCTTATAAATCAAGTGCATGACAAATTGTATATTTTATAATCAAATCTATAACCATAGTAAAGCATATCCTAGCTAATCAAAAGTAAAAAAGAAAGAAAAAAAAAAATAAAAGTAAAAGAAGAAAAATATCCAGGCAAAAATATTTCACAGCATAGATTAATAAGCAGCAACATCAAACAGTAAGTTTTTGCATTGAACCAAAAGTTGAATCATCTTCTCCAAGTCTTAATGGACTTGCAATTCTTGGAGTTTCAATTTTTCCACCAAATTCAATTGCATCATCTAAGCTTGGTACGTCGTCATCGAATTTAGTAAAACTAAGAACTGGGGATCCAATATCTTCATAACTCAAATCCAAATTTTCATACAATTTCGCAACATCACCATGACCACGGTAACCTTTAGAACTATTAGTTTGTAAAGATTTAATTTCATTGACAATTATTTCCGGCCATTCGAACCAATTCAAATTTTTGTTGAAATATTTTGCAAATGCATGTTCAGCATCTTTAGTTGATAAGTATTGATAATGAGGCAACGAAGGTAAACCAAATAACATAGATTTAGGATCGGCCTTATCACTAATCAAACGTTTTGGACGTCCATATACCTTGAAAGCATCGATGATTGGAATGAAGTTACGAATCATGGTTTCAACAGCACTGACCCCGGGATGTGCTATTGGCATAATATACATTGAGTTTGTCAAAACAAATTCATTGGCATGTTTTTTGAAGAAGCTGGAATTAGTTCTCTTGTGACCTTTTTGTACTTGACCGTTACTTCCATTAGATGATGATGGACTTCTTCCTGGGCATTTTTGTTGTGGGGAAGCTGGTTGGTTGAAAAATGAACTTGTAGAATTCAAAGAACCAGAACGTGAACGATTAGCTGGTGTATTTGGGGATTGATTAGAAAGTGAAGAAAGTGATTTGTTAGAATTCGAACGAGAAATACCATGGGTTTTGGCAATCAATTTTCTTGGATCAAGTTGTTGATCTTCAGAACCATAAGGAAATAAATGTTCATAATGTTTACTAACGTAGATTTCACCCGCGGCGCGCATAATAGAATTGAAATCAATCATATTTGGTTGTTCGGGATAAACACTAAAAATGCCAGCCAAATCCGAAATATAGGCAATAAGATGTTTTCTCTGTACTTTTTTATCTGAAGGATACATTTCAATTCTTCCAATATGACCTTTATCACTTGGCAACACAACCATGTATACTTTAATCCATTTAGTGGAAACTTCTGGCAATCTGATATTACACCATTCATATTGGGGGAATCTTTTTTTATTGTTCAACAAAACATGGATATCCAGTAATTTAGATCCTTTAGCAGATAATAAAACAGCAGTAAATGCTTCATTCAATTTAATGTATTCAAACTTAGAAAGTACAATGGCACTCATCCATTTATCAAAACAATCTTTATCATGGAATTGAACTGTGACAGCAGAATCGGCACGATAGTCTTGATACAATTTAACTTGTAAATCAGAAAGAATTTCAACATGAGCATCAATCAAATTAATATATTTTGGTTTGAATTCATTTCCATCATCTAACGTATATTCTTCTGACAGTGGTCTCCAAATAGCCAACTCATTCCCAGTCAATTTAGCTTCGACTTCTAACCACACTCTTTCAGAATCAACAACTCCAGGAACTTGCATAGAACCAATACAATAAGTTCTTAATTTTTGAGCATTAATCAAAGTAATAATAGGATGAAATTCTTGAGGTAATGCTTCTGTCTGCACCTTGTTTTGAAGTAATAAAGATTTTCCGGATATGGAATTTCCCGAATATGTAGATTCAGCATCATCATTTGAGTAAATGCGACTTTGTCGAACAAAAGAGGACGGAGTTGTTCTGACACGATCGGATAACGTGCGTCTATGCAAGTTTGGATCAGAATAAGCATAATCTGTGTGTTGAGGTTTGCGCAAACTTGGAGATGTAGCTATTGAAGGGGATAAACCAGGTTCATAATATGAAGAAGTTTCCGAGCTAGCGTTTAATGTCGAGTTTGTACTAATTCTTGGAAGTACAGCCGATTTCGATTCAGCACTACTGTTACTACCATTTGTATCACTATTAGTCAAAAACCCTACTGGTGATTGAATATCAAACTCTTTTGGAGGAATAGGTGGTGGAGAAGGTGTTGCTGATTCAAACCCATTGCCATATACAGTAGTTGGAGGTTGTGCCAATGGTGATGTAATTCTCTTGTAACTTGGCAGCGCAGGAGGCGTAGATCCCTTTTGTGAAGAAGGTAAATTGGTCAGAACCAGTAAATGATTAGACTGAGGTTCTCCATTTGAGATTCCGCCATTATGAACTTGACCATTGTGAGATGGTGAATCTTTTTTCTTTGATGAGAATGTAAATCTGTGGTGATGTTCTTCTGTGCCGTTTTCCTTATTGGTAGAAGACGATGAGCCGATATGCGTGAATATCTTTTTTGGTGATGATAAATGTAAAGGCATTATTATAAGAGGGTGGGGAGTTTAGACAAGCCAATAAAACAACTGAAAACTTTTTTATAAAAAAGAAAAAAAAATAAATTAATACGGAGGGTGTGATAATTATTTAAAGGAAAAATTTTAATTTAAAATTAGCAATGTCAAGTAGTGTGTTCCGTTTTTAGATTTATATTTTACTTTTTTGCTCACTTGGTGGGACGTCTGGGATATTCGGCAAAAAAAATTCAAAAAGACTCAAAAAAAAAAAAAAACTCTATTCTCTATGTCTTGGCACCAATATTAAACTTTTAATTATAAAGGAACTCAAAATGTAACTGTTTAGTAATGTACTTCAATGATATAATCAAACTGATATAATGAAAATCTGAGGCAAACTAAAATATATTGAGGGGAATGTTTGCGATGCTAATTATATATGTTCACACGATATCAACAAAAAAATTATCTTAAGCCTCGTGTCGAGTAATTTGATGAAACGACTAAAAAAAAAAAAAAAGAAAGAAAAAAAGAGATAGTCTTATAGAACTTTGGTAATGTGCCGTTCTATTTATACAATCACCACAGTTGGGCTTGTCTGTGATTTGTAAAATTGCTCTAAAATTTTGAGCCAAGCGAGATCGGTGTGTATTGCGGCGTCATTGCAAAAAAAAAATTAAAAAAAAAAAATAAAAAAAAGAAAAAGAAAAGCCAAATATTATTTTCCCATCAATTCAGGGCCACTTTACGACGAAATTTTCGTTTAGTGTATTAAAGACGCATACGTGTTTGATTTGTATATGATCCTGAGATGCACCCTTCTTTTACTTGAAACTTTAAAAGACTACCGAAGCTTAAAGTAGTAACTAAATATGTAATTATAGTTCCCGTTTGTGCCTGGTACAGTAATTAATTACATATTTCACCGTCATTGGCTTCGCGACCACAAAACTATTTTGATAAGGAATTTTGAAAGAAAAAAAAAAAAAAAAAAAAAAAAAAAAAAAATAGCAACAACTTCAGTGATCAGATTTTATTGTCGTTTCATCAAGGCTCCTTAAAAAAAAAAAAAATAAAAAAAAAAATAAAAAGCGATGACTAGCACGTTATGATTGCTTAACTGCCTTCTCGATCCATTCCCCGCGAATTCAGCCGTGAATTCCTCTTGATTGTGAGAAGGTTCTAATGCTACGGGGAGCCAAGAATTTACAATTATTAATGAACAGAATTACACAGCCACTTATTCTTTAAATCGTCTGTTTGTACTCATTACCACAAGTTAGTAATACGTAACAACAATAGATACGTGTACCTGCTTATTGAGCCTGCAACTGGCAATTACATCATAAGGAGTTTTTGTAACATTTTTTCTATTCTTCTTGCTGATGTTGCAAGGTCTTTTCTTTTTTTTTTCTATTTCATCACAGCCTTGTTTGATGTGCATGTTGTACTATTGTGTTGCTCAACTGGAATATGTAATAGTTATATTTTAAACTTTAGAGTTGAAAAGGACTGCTTCACCAAATTCTATGAAATTGTTTTGACTTTGATTGCTCCATTTTGATGGATTTTTCGTCAAACTTTGCAACAAAAAAAAAAAATAAAATAAAATAAAATGCAGATAATATTTGGAAGAGAGAGAAAAAAAAAAAAAGATCAATCCATGCACTTACCATGTCCCCCGAATTTTTTTTAAATGATATCAAACCGCCACCTCCAAATGTAATTGAACCTACATTTACACTATTAACCAAAGAATTGTTTGATAAATTGGATGGCGTTAGTAAGGATAATCTCGGTTATTTCCGAACAATGACTGAAAAAAG
Organism: Candida buenavistaensis; assembly: GCA_030582575.1. NCBI lineage: Eukaryota > Fungi > Ascomycota > Pichiomycetes > Serinales > Debaryomycetaceae > Candida > Candida buenavistaensis. The sequence continues at coordinate 10,761 of JAKTXM010000099.1, read as the reverse complement.
GGTCTTCTTCATCACTGAGTTTATAAAGGAATTCCGAACACACATTGGAACTGATATTTACCTTTCAGCTAAATTAATTTATCCCGAAAAAAGTGGTCGAATATATTTTATTAAAGAAATTGCATTGGCTAGATTGTTGGTTAAAATGTATAATATTCCAAAAGATTCTGATGACTATAATGTTTTACACCATTGGAATGAACAGTACCAGAAATCAAAGAAATTCGCGGCCGATGAAAAGCGACTACGTGACTTACCGTTACAAGCTTCTAGAATTCTTGCCAAAAGAAGACCATTAGTTGACAAACCGAAAGAATACACAGTGGTGGAAATAAATAACATATTGGATAAATTGATGATTACTTCAAAATCCCAAGAGCAAATAGAGTTACTTCAACCGGTACTAAATACAATAAGTATTAACGAAGTAAGATGGTTGATACATATTATATTAAGAAAATCAATCTTGGTTCATATGGAGACATATTTTTTCAATACTTGGCATCCTGACGCTGGTCGAGTTTTCAGTATTTGTAATAACTTACAAAAGACGTTTCAATTTTCAACAGATCCACAACAAAGATTGGACTCATCACAATTAACTGTTCATCCATGTTTCCCATTTAGGCCCCAATTGGCTATTAAGATGACTACAAATTACGACAAGCTTGTTAAGAAATTACAAAAGAAACACGAAATGGATTTACCATACGAACAGTTATTTCAAAAAGAGGGCCTTGAAGCTAAATTTTATATTGAAGAAAAAATGGATGGTGACAGAATGCTTCTTCATAAAGATGGAAATGACTTTAAATTTTATTCACGAAGATTAAAAGATTATTCAAATTTATATGGGACACATATTCAATTTGGTTCATTAACGAAATATTTGAGAAAGGCATTTGTAAGTGGAGTCAATTCAGTTATATTAGATGGAGAAATGGTGGCGTATGATTATGAAAGAAGAGCAATCTTACCATTTGGAACCCTTAAATCACTGGCAATTCAAGAAAGTGTTCGTCAATTTACAACAATCGATCAGTATGAACAACAATCTGCGTACCCATATTTTCTTATTTTTGATATTCTTCATTTGAATGGGAACGATCTAACTAATCGTCCTTTATTTTACAGAAGAAATATATTAAACAAAATAATCAATCCAGTCCCAAATAGATTTGAAGTTCATGATGCAAGATTGGGGTCGTCTAATTTGGATATTGAAAGAGCAATCAGAGAAGTTGTTAGTAATAGATGCGAAGGATTAGTATTGAAGCATGTTCAACTGAAATATGGTATTGATGCGTTTCGAAATCCCGATTGGATTAAAGTTAAACCAGAATATTTAGACCAGTTTGGTGAAAACTTGGATCTTGTTGTTATTGGTAAAATTCCAGGAGTTAAAAATTCATACATGTGTGGATTGAAAAGTGAAACTGATGGTGTTTATTATAGTTTTTGCGTTTGTGCAAACGGGTTTGAAATAGGCGAATTTGATAAAATTGAACGACTAACTCATGGAAAATGGAAAAAATTGGCAAATGAAATGCCACCAGAGCTGTTGATGAAATTTGGATCTAAACTTCCAATATATTGGATTGACCCTAAAGATTCTTTGGTTTTAGAAATAAAAGCACGTTCAATTGATACAAGCTCGGATTCATCATATGCAGTTGGATCCACTCTACATAATAATCATTGTCGAAAAATTAGAGAAGATAAAGCGATTGATGAATGTGTAACCCTACAACAATATTTGGAAATAAAAGCGAATTATCTGAAAGATGTGGCAAAAAAACAGACTGCATTAGCTAAGAAACGTAAAGTAGAGAATTCTTATAACAAACTAAATTTAAAGAAAATCAAGGTGGAATCGGATTTGTTCAAGAATTTCCAATTCCTAATCATGAGTGATAAAAAGGATGCAAAGGGTATTGTACATACAATCAATGATTTGAAGGTGTTAGTAAAAAGTTATGGCGGGAAAATTGTAAATGGTATTGACACTGAATCTGACCTCCAAATGATTGTAATTACTGAAAAGGACTTGCCTGTATGTAAGGAGTATTTGAGTTGGGGAATTGATTTGGTGAAACCTATATGGATATTTGAATGCATTAAACGTGGAACAATACTTCAATTAGAACCTTATTTCATTTTTAACACTCAAAATTGGGATAATTTTAAAGGTTTGGTGGATAAATATGGTGATTCATATGTCATCCATCAACCATTGAATATTACTATTCCGAGACTTTTACCACAAGAGTTGAAGAAATTTCAAGATATGATTGAATGGGGAGAGAATAAACCTTTGAGGTATTTGTTTTGTCAATTGAAAATTCATGTATTGGGTAATTCCTCACGATTAAAAGAAAGGATTGTAAGGTATGGTGGAGAAATCAGTGATTGGTTTATGGAATGTTCTTACATAGTGGTATCAAATAGCTCATCAAAGGGTGAAGTCAATCGTATTTCCAAACAAATTGCTGAACAAATGACTATTAATGAAAACGGTCAAACAAGCAAGATTCCACATTTTGTTACCGAAGAATTTGTTGAACATTCAATCAAAAGAAATTATATACCAGATGCTGACGATTATAAGTTTATATAGTCTGAGATTAAATGACATGGGAACAGTAGTTTGGGAATATCGTGGAAGAAAAAAAGTATCAATATAGTAATTTTTTTTTTCTGCAATTACTACTTGAACTGTACCTATATGGATATTTTTATTCTTTTTATTCTTCGTTTTCTTTTTGTCTGAAAAATCCCAGATGCAAATCGTTATCTAAAGCCGAGGAATAACGGACTTAGGTTGTTCTTACATAAAGTTTCTCGGAGAAGTCAGGACTTGAACAAAAGTGGGGCAAGTCCGAAAATGAATACTTAACGAGTCAAATACATGAGGAGTAACGTTTTGGAAAAAAAAGAGAAAGAGGAGTAAAGTCCGATAACTACTACCATCACAAAAAATAAAAAAAAAAATTAAAAAAAAAAAAATAATAAGTAACTCGGCTCTCGGCGTTTAGATATGATGTATATTATGACTTCGTCATGCATATAATCGCTTAAAAAAAATTGGGACATAAGCAACAAGATTGTATAGGAAATATTAAAAAAAAAAAAAAAAAAAATTGGTATTCTGCTACCACTAATGAACTAATTTATTGATGTGGGAGATATTAAAAGTACTGCAAGTATGAAGCTACTTTAGTAACTCAATTACAATAAAAACTTAAATCTTAATTTCTCATGACATTGCCCCAATCAAATTCCTTATTGTCTAATTTAACATATGAGAGATGTTGGGAAATTTTTCAAATCAAGTTGACTACCCTTACACGACCAATAATAGTGATGAACTTGCTATCCTTTTTTTTTTTCTTCTTCTTTTTCTTTTTCTTTTTAGTAATTCCGGATTTTATTGTTATGAGCATTATGTGTTCGAGGACCAGAACTTTCACTTATACATGCAATGTCAATATATCTTTTAATGCATAATTGTTGTAATCACCGATTGAATCTTATTGCGTTAAAGAAAGTGCTACCCAACGTCGGAGTTAAAGTATGGTTAACCCTTTTGCGGATTTATTACACAAACCCAAATAATTTTTTCTTTTTTTGTAGGATTGATGTCCCCACAATCTAATCACACACATCAGAAAATTCCAAACTATTAACAAGTAAGGGGGGCGACCCCCATTTCTATTCTTTTTTTTTTTTTCTTTTCACATACCTATAAATACTCCAGTTGCTCTCCCTCTTGTCAATTTTTTAAAAACTTCTTTTTTTTACTCTAACTTTCTTACTGCAAGAATCTCAATTCACAATGCTGGCTAAATCTGTATTACCATTAGTTACTAAACTTACCACTCCAAAAGGACTCACTTACAACCAACCACTTGGTTTGTTTATCAATAATGAATATGTTTATCCTAAGGATAAAAAGACATTTGAAGTTTTTTCCCCATCAACCGAAGAAAAGATCACTGACGTTTACGAATCATTACCAGATGATATTGACACTGCTGTTGAAGCTGCTCGTGCTGCTTATAATAACGGTTGGGCAACTGGCCCACCAGAAGTTCGTGCTAAGATCCTTTTCAAATTGGCTGATTTGATTGAAAAGAATGCTGAATTGATAGCTCAAATTGAAACCTGGGACAATGGTAAGTCTTTACAAAATGCCAGAGGTGACGTATCTTTGACTGCTGCTTATTTCAGGTCATGTGGTGGTTGGGCTGATAAAATCACCGGTTCGCTGATCAACACCGGTGGAACTCACTTCAATTACACCACCCGGAGCAGTTTGGTAGTAGGACAAGTTATTCCGTGGAATTTTCCTATATTAATGCTTTCATGGAAAATTGGGCCCGTTCTGTACGTATACACGTTTAAAAGCAAGAAAAACGATGCATTGAGGTGATTTTTATGTATGGGCAGGTTGCCCAGATTGTCTTGATCGTGTTTTTTGAATTTTTTTTTTGCTGCAATTTTTTGTACTAACACACGACTTCTAGCGCTACTGGGGGAACTACAGTTCTTAAACCTTCTGAAACCACTCCATTGTCTGCTTTGTACTTCTCTCAATTATTAGTTGAAGCAGGTTTGCCAAAAGGTGTGGTTAACATTGTTCCGGGATTTGGTCCTACTGCAGGTGCAGCTATTGCCAAACATCCAAAGATTGAAAAGGTTGCATTCACTGGTTCCACTGCTACTGGTAAGGCTATCATGAAGATGGCTGCAGAATCAAACTTGAAAAAGGTCACTTTAGAATTGGGTGGAAAATCTCCAAATATTGTTTTTAATGATGCTGACTTGGAGCTGACTATCAAACACTTGGTTGTCTCTATTTTTTACAATTCGGGTGAAGTTTGTTGTGCTGGTTCACGTCTCTTGGTTCAATCTGGTGTTTACGACGAAGTTGTTAAAAGATTCAAAGCAGCTGCTGAAGGTATTAAAGTTGGTGATCCATTTGATGAAGATACTTTTATGGGTGCTCAAAACTCTGAAAACCAATTGTCCAAGATTTTGAAGTTTATTGAATCTGGTAAAGAACAAGGTGCCAGGGTTGTTACTGGTGGTTCTAAAGTTGATGGAAAGGGATACTTTGTTAAACCAACCATTTTTGCTGATGTTAATCAAAATATGGATATTGTCAAAGAAGAAATCTTTGGTCCTGTCGTTGTTTTAACTAAATTTGATACTATAGAAGAAGCTATTAAACTTGCCAATGATACTGATTATGGTTTAGCTGCTGGTATCCACTCTGCTAATGTCAACACTTGTATTGAAGTTGCTAATCAAATCAAGGCTGGTACTATTTGGGTTAATACCTACAATGATTTCCATCCAATGGTTCCATTTGGTGGTTTCAGTGCTTCAGGTATTGGTAGAGAAATGGGTGAAGAGGTTTTCCACGAATACACCCAAGTTAAAGCTGTTAGAATGAAACTTGCTCCCCTTAAATAGGTAGTTTGATTATCTTTTGAAGAAAATAGAAAAGAAAAAAAAATATATGTTTGAAGCCATTTAATTTTGTATACGCATAAATTAGTAGTTGTAATTTATTCCGCTGTTATCGGTCAATTATATGAGAATATCTCGATTTTTCAAATTACGACATAATAATATGTTCCTTCTATTGAAAACATAAATATACACATTATGTTATATATGTTCAACGTAACTCTAATGATAACGGTTCTTTCTTTAAAAAGTTTTTATTAGAATTAAGTTCAAATTTTTCAGAAATTTTTGACAAAAATTTGAAAAAAAATAATAAAAAAAGTACATAACCTATAACATGTTCAAATCGTCCATCATGCATATATATATGTGGCCAATTATCTGCAATACCAACAAAAGTGTTTACCCAAAAAAGTAGTGATATAAGTGATTAAATCTTCAAGATATATGACAAGTTGGACCATATCAATATTCAGACTAGAATCACGAAATTCTCACATTCTCCTGGTTTAGGTTATTACAACACAAACGTTTGCTATTAATCAAATTTCGTCTAAGATGTTTCATTGTTTAACTCAGGCTGATTAAATCTGTAACTTATAGTGCAATTTTCCTTGGTCTTCATCACGTGACTCATATGCCCGCAGTTGCATTATGCGGTAAAGAAAAACAAAAACAAAAAAAATAAAATACTAAAATAAAAACAAACATATTGACCAACATGTCGAACGATTCCCAACCATCTAGAAAGAGAAAATTTACATTTGATAATGATTCTTTAACACCGTTTGATTTACAAACGATCATTAATAAACAAAAAATATCGACTAAAATAATTGATAAATTTTGGCAACAACTAGATCCTGTGAATTCACAATCGATGGATAATATCTTAAATATATCTTTACTCAAAACACTTGAAGAGCAACTGAGAAAATCAGGAAACAGCAGTCTTGTCAATATATGGTTGAATCCTAGTAATCCTGAATCCTTCAAGTCGAGACTTTTACAAACCAAATTACCACCACCCAATCCCATGCATGAAGCTAAAAGGTTGAAAACAAACGAAGCCAAGAACGTATTGAGTTATGACTCACTAATCAGAAAGAAAACCATGTTGGAAACGTATCTACTGGCGGAGTTGAAACAATTACAGGAGTTGGAAAATCACTATAATCAATCGGTTTTGGCATATAAACTGGATTTAGAGTATTTGAAAAAATTCAAATCTACAGTACAGACACACGAGGCGAAACTAGATGATGAATTACTACAGCGACTGAATGAATTGGATATTGAAGATGTCGATAAAAACCCGGACGATATCGGTATGATTCCAATTTCAAACAAGTTCAATCCAGAAAATGACAATGATACAAAACATCTTCTTGAGAATATCAATAAGAAAATATCAATGTTGGAATTGCGTAAATTGAATGAAAATTTAGAAGTATTGTGTAATTTATTAGACTAAATAGATATCCAATAAATAGTAATAATTAAAATATCATCGTTATCTAAACGTAATGTCAAACATCCATCTTTTTTAGTATCCCATAATGCAGCAAATTCCGACCTAATTTTCAAATCACTATTTTGATCTGATTTTAAATGTGTTGATTGAACAAAGAATTTATGTTTTGATGATTTTTCTTTTAAACTTTCGGTTATTTTAGTAATCAAATTGTCAGAGTCCTTGTGTGACGTTATTAAATCTATTATAAACTCTTTTGTAAAAGGTGCTTCTTCATTTTGTGATGTGTTTAGTATTTGAATAGACATTGGAGTGGAGGAGAACAGTTTGGCGTTGTTTCTTTTTTTTTTTTTTTTTGTTTTTCTTCATCTTTTCGGTTACGTCAATTTTTCCGTTTCCGTTTCCCTTGAAAATTAAAATTTTTTATTTTTATTTTTATTTTTATTTTTATTTTTATTTTTATTTTATTTTTTTTTTTCCAATTACTTTCTTAAATGAACTTGTTTAGAAGAAAAGTAGAAGACTCTGCCGTCATTAAAGAAGATTCAGTATCGATATCTTCGAAAACAACAACTTCAAGTTCCATTCCAGGATTAATTAAACGTAATGTACCTTTTGAAAAACCTATAAATCCAATCAAAAAACCCGATTTTGAACTCGATAATGAACAACAAGAAAAGTACAACCAAATAGTTGCTCATTTTGAAGAGTATATTGAAAAAGAAATCCCAGTTAATGATCAACATAACGCTCCCACTCATCCTATATTAGAAGAAGAATTAGCCTGGTTAAGTCAAGAATGTTTTTTAAGATATTTAAGAGCTACTAAATGGAAGCTAGATGCTGCCATCAAAAGAATCGAAGATACCATTATATGGAGAAGAACATTTGGTGTAATTAATATACCTAATCATACTGATCCAAAGAAATTAATCACTGCTGATTTAGTAGCCGATGAAAATGAAACAGGAAAACAGTTGATAATTGGGTATGATAATGATAATAGACCATGCCTTTATTTACGTAATGGGTATCAAAATACATCGGCTAGTATTAAACAAGTTCAGCATTTAGTATTTATGCTTGAAAGAGTCATCCAATACATGCCACCGGGACAGGATAGTTTAGCATTATTAATTGATTTCAAATCAGCACCTCCAGAGCTGAACTTGTCTTCAAAATTCCCATCATTATCTACTTCAAAACAATGCTTACATATTCTACAAAGTCATTATCCTGAAAGATTAGGGAGAGGGTTATTTACCAACATACCATGGATAGGTTACACTTTCTTTAAAGTTGTTGGTCCGTTTATTGATCCTTATACCAGACTGAAAACAATCTATGATCAACCATTTGAAAATTTTGTACCGAAAGAACAATTGGATAAAGAATTTAATGGGATGTTAGATTTTGAATATATTCATAATATTTATTGGCCCAAAATGAATGAAATTGGTGAAAGAAGAAAACAATTATATATGGAGAATTTTAGAAAATTAGGATCTAAAATTGGATTAAGTGAATATGATTTGAGATTAGAAAATTTTATAGATAGATCTTAGAGGTTAATACATACGCGATTTTGAACTTGACTCTGACTCCAAAAAAAAAAAAAAAAAAAAAAAAAAAAAAAAAAAAAAAAAAAAAAAAAAAAAAAAAAAAAAAAAAAAAAATTCATTCTCTTCATCAACAATGTCATACGTGATAACAGCTATATCTCATAAGGATGCATTCGAGCCCGAAACCTTAACCTCGATTGAACAATTTGTTAGTTCTTTTGAACTTGAATCAACTAAAAAATTATCACCACGTGCCCAAGATTATTTTGTCAAAATACCCAACTTTGAACAAATCAAAAATCAAAAATCAGATAATTACGATGTAGTGATCCAAAAAGTCTCACTGAGATCGAAGAAACTTTTTATCTTTGATATGGATTCAACTTTAATTTATCAAGAAGTGATTGAATTAATTGCAAGTTACGCTAATATCGAAGAGAAAGTCGCTGAAATCACCACCAGGGCAATGAATGGAGAGTTGGATTTCAACCAATCCTTAGCTGAACGAGTATTATTATTAAAGGGGATTGATGCTAGCTCAATATGGGAAGAATTGAAATTTAAAATTGAAGTAACTAAAGGGGTTCCTGAATTATGTAAAGCCTTGAAAAAGTTGGACATTGTTTTGGGTGTTTGTTCTGGTGGATTTATACCATTGGCAGAATATTTGAAGGGTGAATTAGGTTTAGACTACGCTTTTGCTAATACTTTAGGTATTGATAAAGAGAATCGTTTAGATGGTACTACTATTGGACCTATAGTGAATGGTGATAAAAAAGCAGAATTATTATTAAAAATTGCAAAAGAACATGATATTGACCCAATAGATGCTGTTGCAGTTGGCGATGGTGCCAATGATTTAAAAATGATGAGTGTTGCAGGTTTTGGAATTGCCTGGAATGCTAAACCAAAAGTACAAGATTTAGCTCCTGCTTGTTTGAATACAAAATCTTTATTAGATATTTTATACATCATGGGATTTGACGAGAGTCAAATCGATAAATTAATAGAATAGAATAGAATAGAATAGAATAAATATGAAAATTTACCTTATAATACCTTTAACTACTCCTATAATCCCATTCATCAATAATAACTCCGTTCCTGGTTGTAATTCATCTCTATTTATTGTATCCTCTTCAATGAAATGTTTTCTTAATAAAAAATGTCTAGTCACTCCACAAAGACAACCAGAATTTAACATTGGAGTTATCCATTTACCTTGTTTTTTAATAGCAATATTAGTGATACTACCTTCCATAACATGATTTTGAGTGTTGTAAAGTATCACTTCCTCTTTACTTGAATTATCAGGCAACACTAATCTTGCTTGAGTATAGTGATGTCTTTTAGTAGTTTTAAAAGAAGTAAACGGAGATATTAAAGTTGATTGTGTGTTTATATAAACATCCCAAATTTCATCATCATCATTATCATCATCGTCATCATCTTGTCCATCATGGGTTAAAAATTCAAGCTCTTTCGGAATTTCTATAATTGGGAATAATCCACTTAATAAGTTATACCTTTCTGGAACATCATAAATCTCTATTTTGACTGATCCATCGAGCTTGAATAATCCTCTAATCTTATAAGAACTTAATACAAATTTATTTAAACTTTTCATTGATTCAACCAATTGTTCAAATAAAAACGATTCTGTGATTTCAAAATCAGGTGTCGTACCATACATTAAGTGAAAATATTCAATTGAAAACTTCAATCTGCTTGTATGTTCAGACAATAGAAAGAAATTCTGTTTGGTTATTTCATCATAATTCAATGGAGGTGTTTTACTTACGTTTGGATCATATCTTATAGTTGAAAGAATTTCAAAATTTTTGTTATCTTTATTTGGAAAATCTTTATCTATATATTCTTTATGAAGTGTTTTAACTATATCGTTATTAAACGGTAGACTCATGATTGTTGACGGGAAATTTGATTATTCAAACAAAAAAATACAAATCCTTTTAAAAAAAATAAAAAAAATAAAAAAAATAAAATAAAAAAAAAAAAAAAATAAATAAATATGTAACACGTGATTATATACTAATAAGGTCTAAATCTTTTCTTTTCCTTCATCTGTTTAACCTTTTCCTGATCCAACTTGAATTTATTCAACAATTCATTCATTTCTTCCTTTTTACGTTGTCTTAATTGAAATCTATAAAAATCTTGTTTTTCTTTACTCTTCATTTTTTTAGTAGCTTTTTCAACTCCGCTCGTTGAAGCTAATCTTTGTTTCCC
>JAKTXM010000098.1:0-37161 GCA_030582575.1 Candida buenavistaensis | reverse complement strand
CTCATATGATACTATTTTATTTTTAATGAAAAACTCAGGTAAATCAATTTTAAACTCATCGACATTTAATATTCTTTTAAACCCATTTTTCAATTTGAGAGTAACTTCCAAAGTGATTGCATTAATATTCAAAGAAACAACTGAGAAATATTTCCTTGATCTTTCGATCATTCTTTCAATATCTTCATCATTATCTATATCATCACTCTTATTCAAAGTAGACTTATCAGCTGAAATCAATGTCAAACTATGATTGTTATTATTTTGAGATACAGATTCAAACTCAGGTCCTTTGTTAATCCCTTCATTTTCTGGTATAAATCCAAATTCATTTCCATCTTCACTATTTCTTATTTCATCTTCATTTTTTTTATTATTAATTGTAAAAATCTTTCCATCTTTAAAGTTTCCGGATTTTGAATATGTAAGAAATCTGAGTAATTTGTCACCAGTTATTTCGTCAAGTTTGACATAAAACGGTGCCGCATTTACAAATATATTCTCAATCACTTTGATACCACCAACAGATCTATTCATCTTCCATGTCATTTCAAGTAAATTTTTGCATGAATCTTCTTCTATTGGTCCCAAGAAATCTGGATATTTAGCATTTTCAATTAGATTAAACCCTTGCATAGTACCAATATGAAGTTTATTAATATTAGATCCACCTTCAAGTTCTTTTCTTTTATAAACACCTCTAGCTAAAGCAATATCTATAATAGGAGTTCTATCATCTTCCAAGATTTGTAATATGATCTCGTCAGCTTGAATTAACCATGACATCAGTAGATTATTAGAAGTATCTGAAGCAAAATCGCCAGTTAATAATGTCCTCAATAATAGATACATGTCACTTGACACTTCACCTCTGTCAAGATTCAATTGTAAGTAGTTGTTAAGATCTTCATTGTTCAATTTGTCTTGTCTAAATGTATAATTGTAAGTCAAGTACGTCAATAATCTATAATGCAGTTGCATCTTGGTCACCCTATCTGTCATTGCATCTAAATTTTCAAAATCAATTGAAAACTTTAATTTTTCAATCTTTTTCTGTATCACTTTACTCATTGGTTCACTGTAAAATAACAAGCTAACTATTATAACATATAACGTGAAATATTGTCTTGAAGTAGAAGTAATAACCACAGATGGCATATCAATACTAAGTCTAACAGGAGCCTTTCTTGAATCATTGTCTTCTTCATTTTCATTTCTACCTTTATCTGCATTGCGGATTTTGCTTGACATGATTTCAGTTTCATACCCTAAAGTCATAACGGATAATTTTTCAATTAACAAATTATCAGGTCCTGCCCATTTCCCATTTTCGGTAATTTCTTGTCCCAACCATGGTGGCCAGCTTGATTTAGCTCCATATGATTTCTTGACATTTAACACCTCTGGTTTTCCAACAATATCCTCTTTATTCAAAACAAAAATATTAGCATCTTTAAGTAAAATTCCATATCTGGTTTCCAACAATACAGGATCAGCGCTATTCGTTGAATCAACTATTGATATTATCTTACCATTTATTGAGGGTGTTGATATTAATACCACTGAATCTGGATAATCTTCACTTTGAAGTTGAATTTGAGGTGATATAATATCAATAAGATAGTCTTCCACAATATTTTCTTTGGATGTTGTTTCTCTTAAAATTGTATTGAAATTTTCAATTCTTTTCTGTGACGAAAAATCTTTACTTACTGAAATCTGCGATTTTGCACCATCCAGTGTGAAATGACGAATAATTTCTGAATCTGAAGATATTTCATCTTTATCAAAAAATGGATCAGATTTTTCCATCATTTTTTCCAAAGTCTCAATTGCTCCACGAGATAAATACTTTCTTATTTGAGATTTTAATTTAACAAAATGAAAATACTTTAAAGTGAGGTTTCGACAATCAAAATTCCATTTAAGAAGCATATTAAATAATGTAAATTTATTATGATAAAGTTCCGTTTCTTCAATACTGTGAAAGATAGAAGGACGACGATTATGAGTTTTCATACTTGCTTTTGCCTTTCTGATCTCTTGCTCTAAAAACTGGATTCTTTTGCTCAAATCAACTTTTGGATCTTTGCCACCTTTAAGAAGCAATTTCATTTGTTCTTGTAATGCTACTAGTCTCAACCCTAACACTGAAAGTCTTGTTTCTAATGGATCCATTGAACCTAAGCTGCATTTGTGAATAACTTCCTTCCCAAATGCATCATTATCTTCTGGTTGATTATCATGAGTATCCCTTTCATAAAAGAATCTGCTTAAATACATTAATGGGAAAATGTCAACTGTTCTGGGGCAATCATCTATTGATGGTAAAAATGCTTCTTGGAAATCTTCTAAATCAAACCAACGACGTTCATCATCAAAAATTTTATAGGTAGATTTATTATTTTTCATCTTAGATTCTGTTTGTGTATACATATTTTGAAAGAAAGAAACATGCATTACCCGTAAATCTATTCCTGATAATACAACTTCGCCCAAATCAAAATTCATTTTCATAATTTTTTTATTCTTTGATAATTCCTCATGATAGATTGTTGCTGGTTCTTTTCTTTGATGCAAGTCCACAATAAAGTCATCCACTTTTGCTCTTAATCCAATACATTCTATTTTGTCACTGTTGATATCCACAATTTCATCTCTATATACATGGGAAATAAATAATGACTTTAAAAGAAAAGAAAATTTGTTTGTAAACAAATGTTGAGAAAATTTAACCGACTTTTTAGCTTCACCAAACATTGGACCCCTTCTAATTGGTAATTGCATATTACTTGCAAACAATTTCCACCAACCAAAAAATTGCTGGAAAGTACCTGGGCTCAAATGAATAGTATTATAACTGGATTCATTTGTTGATTCTAATGAAATAGCCATGTGAATGTACTCACTTCTAAATCCGCCATATGAATCGTGTCCCTCTTTGCAACACTTTGGATTGAACAATTGTACTTCATAATGAGGTTTGAATTGGTCGGTTCTATGTCCACTTTTGTCTTTACGTTGAAGCAAAAATCCCACTTGATAATGAATACCACCACTAAGATTTATTACATTCTTTTCAAAAACTTTATTTGCATCATCAAAATCAACTTTGCCCTGAGAACCATGGAGATAATACGCATAGCAAGAATTAATAACAACCGGCAGATCTGGTAAATAAACAGAGTCTGCACTGCTTCTCGTCCAGGCCAATAATGGGCCCGCCAAATAATTTGGAATGTACCATGAAACATTTTCTGCAGTCACATCAAAGAAATTTTTAGAATTATCATCTTTGTTTATATCCCATACAACGTTTTTCCTAAATGATAACACAAATCCCCCACCTGTAGTAAATAAATCGTATGGATCTCTTGATCCTTTAAATGCAACCTCCAAATTTCTTTTTGTTTCAATACGACATACACCATGTAATATATATTTCATTTTATCCCAAAAGCCCAACTTCGGAGACGGATCAACTGGTGGCTTTGAAAATGTATCAAAATTAAGCATCATTTGTTGTATACCGAAATTATAAGAAGCACCCCATACTATTCTTGTTGAATAATTGGAGTTAAAATGACAGTGCAAATCAGTATATAATTTAATACTCGCTAATGTTTTTTCAATAATTAAGGCATTGAATTTGTTCAATGGTTCATCGGCATGTTGTGGTACTAACGGAACATCAATTTGTCTAATGTTTTCCAATGAATTTGTAAATGCTTCGGTTATTATTAAATGACCTTTGAGCAGAAAACTCTTCTCTTTAATATCCTTGTTTCGAGGGGAATGTAATAAAGGTAAAGGATAGTCTCGCAAATGTATTCGCAATTCTCCTAAGCTGAGGGACAAATATGTCGGTATCATTACGGTATACTGCGTAGTTCTTGGAACTCCTTGTCCATGATCATAAATAAAATCAGCAACGTCATCAAGACTAAATTTTGGTTTTGATATGTCCAATCTAAATCGGTCCATATAAACAGCAAACAAAGATGGAGCATATAGATATGCGACCACGTCATCATTCAAGGACTCGTCTAATAGAACTTCATTTCCAAACAAATACTCTTTGTTTTTGATGATTTCATGTCTCAAAGTAGCTTTATAAGTTTTGACTTTACGAATCCAAGATTCAGAAATCAAAGAGTTCAAATTGTTCAATTTCTCAGAATACTCAATATTATCGATACCATTGTTGACTGATTTGGATTCAAACAAATTTAAAAGTTCCAATCTTTTTCTCTGTTCTACTTTTCCCAATTGATAGATCATTCCCAATTCGATTTCAAAAGGATCATCTTCCATACAAAACTTGACAGTATTAGATTTTAAACTAATGTAGGGTAAATGTTTTGCCTTCTGAACATGTGGATGTACTATATTTAACTCTTCTTTTGTACTTTCATCTTTTAACAATTTTACCAAATGTTTGACTAGCTTGAGTGTGATGGAAATGTTATCAAAAAACTTGTATACTATAAATTGATGGGGTTGGATAAATCTAATGGCATTTGCATCAATATCAATATTCATATCCTTAATAGATGATGTAATTTCAGTATTCAATTTGAATCTATCCAAACAAAGCAAGCGGCACCATTTGCCTTTAACTAATGGGGAATCTGCAAGTATTCGTATGAAATCTATAGACACACCCATTGCTCTATCACGGAAACCAACTTCTGTTGTTTTTAATTGCAATCTCATTTTGAAATCCTTGCTTAATCTTAAAATAAAATCCAGATAATCCATTTTAAGTTGAAAGTGTAGATAATCTAATAATGAAGTAGAATTTTCTGATACTGTTGGAGTTATTGATAGGTTTTCAAATCTTGTTAAATCTCTTTGTAACTTAGACCTAATTAACTTAATAGGTGCAATCACAAATTCTCTGATAAGGTATACTGATCCAATCAATGTAAAAAGTTTATAACGATTATAATCAACCAATATTTTACCAATATCAATATCGACCTTTAATCTCTTTCTTCCATAATAATCACATATAGCTGAAATATCACTTTTGATTGATGGGATATCCAAAAAATATAAATGTTTACCTTGTAAATCAGTAAGTGTTGATAATTTCAATTTTTCAATAGTGGCATATATTGTCCAGTACATGGTATCAAGGTTACGAGAAGTTAAAGTCTCCAGTGAATCAGATGTTGACATGCTGGAAGGTGTTGATTCGCCAGGTTTTTTGGATACTTTGGCTAAGCCAGCAGTCAATGATTCAATCTTAAAATTCAAATGTCTTAATTCATGATCTTCGTCAAGGTCAGTACTTGAATCAATGTTTGACAAATCCTTTTTAGGTAGCAATACAGATCTAGATCCCAATGAAATACTTAAGGAGGTCAATTTTAAATCCAACCTGGTGAACCATTTAGGTAAACAGCAGAACACTTTTTCTTCAAGTGAAAGTTTTTTGCTTTTCTTAATACTAGTCACATCACGAAGTGTCAATTCATGCCTTAACTTGAGAAGTTCCATATTAAACATTTTGTTAATAACACCAATTTCAAGATCAGTTTCTGCCATTTTAGTGAGATCTAATAACATACAATGAATACCAGTAAAAATATCAAGTTTTGTCAAGTCTACGTTTAGTTTGTTTGACTCAATAGATACTTGCACTGTCAAGTCCCGGAAAATGTCAACCTGGATATCAATATGCTCAGTATGCCCAATCTCTTTTTTAAATGTTTTGGGAATTTCTTCTGTCAAATGTAATCCTTCCTTTTCCTGATACACAACAGATGGAGATAAAATTTGACAACTTGATGAATAATCCCTCTTCTCTGTGGTTGATAAAGTGAAATTTAATAATGAATAAGAAAAAGTTAATATTTGGGTATTTTTATGCGGTTCATGGTGTCGAAGTACCAATCGCGGTTGCTCAACAACTGTTTTTATATCCAACCGTGGGTAATATTCTGTAAGATATCGCCATATTCTTGTATTTAATTTTTCTTTACGGGTGGGTTTCACAAAATTTTCTTCTGCGGGTGCAATATCATTCCTTGAATAAGTATCATCAGAATCGTCATCTAGTGAATGTGACGTAGGAATGGATTCCAATAACTGTTTTACTTCTTTTAATTTTTTCCATTTTTTGATTAAAACCAAATTGTAAAGTAATGCACTCAATTGTCGAGTCTCAAGATCAAGAATGGGTGTACTAGCAGAAAAATAAATTTCAACCACACAATTTTTAAAACCTTTTGCTTTAACCATTTGATCTAAAAGGTTTGTTTTGTAAGTTAATGCATAGTTTGGAACATTGAACACCTCGTCGGTTTTATGATCTTCTTGACCTGTTGGTAAAGTCACTCTAGTAGCATAAAACACCTTCATTAATTGAACAGAGCATGTTAAATGATATGGTTTATCACTTTTCGAATCAAACAACACCTCAAATCCAGCAGCGTCGGGATACATTCTTGAAAAATTAAACGATACTGATTTTGTCATTAACTGTAAGCAAGTTGCTGGTCTAGTGTCGCTGAAATACTGTCTAACATCGGTATTATTTTCCATTGTAAGAAATGGTATTTCAGAAATTCTCAGATTTTCGATATGAATGTTGATATCTGATACTATAGCATGAATAATTTTGTATGTATTTTCAAACTTTTGTAATCTGTTATCTCTTTGGATTTCCAACTCTTCTGGTGATAGACTTGGGGTTGCATTGGTATGCTCCTGTAATTCTTCAATAATAAAATAATATTTGATAGCATTGAAAACCAGAAAATCACTGTCATTGATATTTATTCTTGTTTTTAAATTATCCAAAACACCAGTATGGAAATCCACTTCGAATTTGCTTTCATAGCTAATGTTTCCTACTTGGAATGGCTTAATAACAGTATCTTTGGTGTTAATACGATGGCGTATACTATTGATGCGTAATGTTGATTTGATTGTAAGTTTCTCGTTCGATCTCTTGCTATATTTAGATGTGGTTGAAAGTTTGACATATTCGATGATCGTTTTATTCTCATAAGCAGAGACAATTGCCGTTTGTCTCAATTCCAAATTAATCATCGGTACTAGTCTGATCAATCGGGAGATAATGAATTTTCCAAGTCTATTTCTAGGGAATATATTAACTAATGATAATGAAGGGTCAGAGTTTGCCAATGGTCGTATTCTAGTACGTTTTTTCTTCTGGTTAGTTGATGGATAAATCTTGATTGTTAAATCATCAATTATAGTCATTTTAACATTTCCCCAAAGTCGAAATCTAAGTGACCCTATTGTTAGGCGGATTCGCTTTGTTTTGAGGGTTATTCCATTGAACAGAATCCCATTGTTAATAGTAATTGACAGTAGATGGAAACCAGTTATTTTGTAAAAAATGTACCAAAAGCCTATCCATCCCACAAGTACACAAGCTATGTAGAATATTAGTTTATCTGTGCTGACATATTGATTCAAATACATGGTTGTGTATGTTGGTTGTAAAAAAAAAAAAGAAAAAAAAAAAAAAAAACTAAAAACACACACTAAATCGAGGAGTACAATCAATGACTAGGAAGAAACGGATTAAATGGAAAATGTAGTAGCTATTGAAATTGAATTAAAAGGTATTACCCATAAATTATTAGAAAATGAATGAATAAGTATAGTTGTAGAAAGGTAAAAAAATAAAAAAAATAATAATAAACACCAAGATTATTAAGTTTACTGTTGCTGGATGTATTTTTTTTTCGGTTGAAAAAAAAACAAGCAGTGGGTACTTCTATTTTTCTTTCCTTATTCCGTGCCGACTAAGCAAGTAAAAAAATAAAAAAAATTAAAAAATAGAACCAGGCGGACACAAAGTGGTTGGAATTCTGGAATGACCAAAATAGGATATTAAACACACCCAAGGGGATACTTTTGAGATTATAGTTTAAGTTATTGCCGAAAGCAGTTTACGAACAGTTCTATTGATTAACCTTTCTTATGTCTATCATCATTTTCTTAAGTAAGACCAATATGTCCTAAAAGATATGCACTGATTCATATTGCTACGAGAGCATTGCGATACTGGAATGGAATGGAATGGAATAAAGTAAATTGACTACACTACCACATACAGAAAGTGTGATTCTCAGAGATTTACCAATTAAGAAAAAGTGTAATAATTGAGGGGAGTAAGGTATTGAGTGTGGTTGTTGGGAAATAGTGTAGGAGTATTTTTGAATTGATTTTTTTTTTTTTTTTCACATACCCCTCGGATTCATTAAATAAGGGGCTCACTATATTAGTGGTATGACAAATATTCCTGTACTCCAGGTTTATTATATCTAAGATATTGATTTGTAATCAGTACAGAGACTACAAAAGAATTTTACTGGGCAAAAAGTTGAAACTAATGATAGAGTAGATCGGAGTTAAGTGTTTCACCATATTTGTGCACCCCTCGGAATTGCCTTGGATAATTCTGATGCGTTTGCAAGTTTCCAACGATTTCTTAATCTTTTAGCTCTGTGTCGGAGTTATGAACAGTGACAGTTCTCGGGATATCATTATTCAAATCTCGGGTATTAACCATTTCAGTGCTCATCTCTTTTTTTGTGATATTATTTCAGTGCAAGCGCTCCTTAGTTGGCCCTGCTTACAAATACAAATTTCAGTATCGTACAGCTATATAATATCCATCGAAAGTATGTCAAGGTCTAACTGAACAGAACAAAGAAAACAAATGACAATTTCCAACGACACAGTACAGATTAAACCATTTGGTAATACTAAATTATTTCAACCAATAAAAGTTGGTTCCAACACCTTGGGTACTAGAATAGCTTATGCTCCATCAACACGTTTTAGAGCTACTTTAGACAATGTTCCAACAGATTTGCAGTTGGAATATTACAAAGCCAGGTCTCAATATCCTGGAACTTTAATTATTACCGAAGCTACATACACCTCGGCGCAAGGTGGTTTTGATCCAAGAGTTCCAGGTATTTTTAATGATAGACAAGCAAAATCTTGGAAAAAAATAACTGATGCTATTCATGCTAATGGTAGTTTTGCTTCGGTTCAATTATGGTACTTGGGTAGAGTTGCCGTGGCTTCCGAATTGAAAAAAGCAGGTTTGCCACTTGTTGCTCCATCACCGATTTATTGGGATGAGGCATCTGAAAAAGCTGCAAACGAATCTTGTAATCCAATAAAAGAATTAACAATTGATGAAATTAATCATATTGTTGATGTTGAGTATCCTAATGCTGCTAGAAAAGCTATGGAGGCTGGTTTTGATTATGTTGAAGTTCATTCTGCTCATGGGTATTTGTTGGATCAATTTTTAAACTTGGCTTCAAATAAAAGAACAGATGAATATGGTGGAAGCATTGAAAACCGTGCTAGACTCTTATTAAGAGTTGTTGACAAATTGATTGATTTAATTGGCGCAAATAAAGTAGCGGTTAGATTGTCTCCATGGGCGACTTTCCAAGGAATGCAAATTGAAGGTGAAGAAATCCATACCTATATCTTGAATGAATTACAAAAGCGTTCTGATAATGGATCTCAATTAGCTTATATTTCTGTTGTTGAACCAAGAGTCACTGGTATTTATGATGTTGCCAAAGAAAATCAAGTTGGATCAAACGAGTTTGTATTTAAGCATTGGAGAGGAAAGGTTATCAGAGCAGGCAGTTATGTTCATGAATTAGAAAAAATCACAGAAGATATTGCCAATGATAGAACATTAATGGCATTCTCGAGATATTTTACATCCAATCCTGATTTGGTTAAAAAATTACATGATGGTATTTCATTGACTCCTTATGATAGACCTACTTTTTACACTAATGACAATTTCTGTTACAATACCTGGCTCAATGATGGTGAACAAAAGGTTATCAATAAGGTATCCGAACAAAAGAGATTTGGTGAGCCATTGGTTTAGAGTTTATAGTAATGTACACGCGTATAGATCCTTTTTTTTTTTTTTTTGTCTGTTCATATTTTGGAAGTGGATAAATAACAAAGCAAGAGTATTTGCAACCCCAGAAAACATATCATATAATCCAAATACAGAACATGCAATAACAGAAACTATCTCCAACCATTCTGCACAAACAAAGCTTCCTATCATTGTAAGCAGCTGTTATTGTAAAAAAGGATTTACGTCAAAGGTTGCAAAACAAAAAAAAAAAAAAATAATAGCAAGCAAGTAGATTTGTACGTCATTAAATACCCCCCATCCAACTAATAGAAAAATCAATAGGATTGTCTTAAATACCTAGATACACATTGTAAGCTGAAATAATACCAAAATGAAAGAACATCAGTACATCCCCAAGAAATCAAAAAAAGATCTATAACTGCAAAACACAACATATGCAAAGGTATTTCCATTGAAAAAAAAAACATGGAATAATCTTAGTCATTGGGAAGTTAGAATGTTACCACCTACTGTGTATTCGATATCCCATTTTGCTGAATACCCCAACATCAGGTTTTGTACGGCCCATTATGTAAGGGGTCTGTTGTTATTGCATTGCTAGAAATGCAAAATCAGTTTAAACGATATCGAGCAGAGAGATTCGATACCAGTATCCTAAGATGCCAGGCAATAGCCATGATTAACTCCAAGACTGTTGCAAAATATTAGCGACATTTTTGTTGAGTTTTTTACTTTGTGAACTCCGAATTTTTCCGCTTAAAATTAGCGGAATATCTTAACAAACGGCTTTTTCAAATTCAAATGCCTTGAGATAAAGGAGGGGTTAAGCTTTGGTATAGTCTTATGATGAGGTAAATCGCCTTGACATAATATCTTTTCCAGATTATTCCGATGGTGTTGCGTTCAACAGGAAAATAAAAAAAAAAATAAAAAAAAAAAGAGAAACACGTGTATTTTCAAAACCACTTTTACTACACAATCAACTACATTTTATTTTCTCTATGGCCACGGCTGGCCGTTCCGCCGCTCCGTATTGTTCTGGATCGCTTCAAAATTTGGCCGGTTACGGCGATGGAGGCGATAGAATGGATTTTTTTTTTTTTTTCTCGCCACGTATTTTGCCTTAATGGATCGTATCCGCAAGTCACAAACAGCGGCTCTAAATATAATTGCAGGTTTTTCTTCGCGGTATCGGCGACAACTTTTTTCTTTCTTTCTTTCTTTCTTTTCTTCTTTTTTTTTTTCACCCTTATTCTTCAATACAACCTAATCCTCATAATGTTAAGAATAACTAGTATCCAAGTCCGATATAACTCAACAGCAGCTATCAAGAATGCTGAAATTCGTACACGTGCGATTAAAACACCTGTGGGGATCAAAGCAGCAATTGAATCATTGAAACCTAAAGCTACTAGATTATCCATGGATGGGCCAATTGAATGTGTTTTAAGTGGATTTGCATTGTTGAATTCACCACAATTCAACAAGGGGTCTGCGTTCTCCAAAGAAGAAAGGGAAAGTTTTGATTTAACTGGACTTTTACCATCCCAAGTCAATTCGTTGGATGAACAAGTAGAAAGAGCATATAGACAGTTCTTATACTTGAAGACTCCATTGGCAAAGAACGATTTTTGTACTTCCATGAGATTACAAAATAAAGTATTGTATTACGAATTGGTGAGACGTCATATTAGAGAAATGTTGCCTATTATCTATACCCCTACCGAAGGTGATGCAATTGCTAGTTATTCCCATAGATTTAGAAAACCAGAAGGTTGCTTTTTGGATATCAACGATCCTGAAAATATTGACAAAAGGTTAGCTGAATACGGTGAAGATAAAGATATTGATTATATTGTTGTTTCTGACGGTGAAGGTATTTTAGGTATTGGTGATCAAGGAGTTGGTGCAGTTAGAATAGCCATTGCAAAATTAGGGCTCATGACTTTGTGTGGAGGT
This sequence comes from Candida buenavistaensis, assembly GCA_030582575.1. NCBI lineage: Eukaryota > Fungi > Ascomycota > Pichiomycetes > Serinales > Debaryomycetaceae > Candida > Candida buenavistaensis. Next base: position 25,286 of record JAKTXM010000098.1, on the reverse strand, counting down.
ATCCATCCTGCAAGAGTTTTACCAATTGCTTTGGATGTTGGTACCAACAATGAGAAACTATTAAATGATGATTTGTATATGGGTAACAAGTTTCCAAGAGTCAGAGGTGAGAAGTATTGGGATTTTGTTGACAAATTTATTCAAGCAATCAAGAAAAGATATCCAAATGCAGTATTGCATTATGAAGATTTTGGAGTTTCTACTGGTAGAGACTTGTTACATAAATATAGAGAATCATTACCTTCATTTAATGATGATATACAAGGTACTGGTGCTGTGGTGATGGCATCAATTACAGCTGCATTGAAATTCACTAATCGTAACTTACGAGATATTGAAGTGTTGGTTTACGGGGCTGGGTCCGCTGGTTTGGGTATAGCTGATCAAATTACAAATCACTTGGTTTCTCATGGTGCAACTGAAGAAGAAGCAAGATCTAAGATACATTGTATGGACCGTTTTGGTTTGATTACAGATGCTTCAACAAATGCTAGCCCTGCCCAAATGAAATATGCCGATCCTTCTACTGATTGGGAAGGTGTAGATACCAAAAGTTTACTAGAATGTGTTGAAAAGGTTAAACCAACTGTTTTAGTTGGATGTTCTACTCAAGCAGGAGCATTTACTGAAGATATTGTCAAATCGATGTATAAACATAACCCACAACCAATAATTTTCCCATTATCTAACCCAACCAGATTGCATGAAGCTGTTCCAGCAGATTTAATGAAATGGACTGATAATAAAGCCTTGATTGCCACTGGATCGCCATTTGAACCTGTTGATGGGTACTACATTTCTGAAAATAACAATTGTTTTACATTTCCGGGTATTGGATTGGGTGCGGTTTTATCTAGATGCACTAAAATTTCTGATACTATGATTTCTGCGGCTGTTGATCAATTAGCTTCGATGTCTCCTAAAATGGAAAATCCGAAAAATGGATTGTTACCAAGATTAGAAGAAATTGATGTAGTGAGTTCTCATGTCGCCACTGCTGTTATTTTACAATCATTGAAAGAAGGTACAGCTAGAGTGGAGAGTGAAGAAAAACCAGGTGGTGGTTACGTTGAAGTGCCTAGAGATTATGAAGGTTGTCTTAAATGGGTGCAATCTCAAATGTGGAAACCAATATACAGACCTTATATTAAAGTTGAATTTGAGTCTGACATCCATACTTATCAATACTAGAGTACTACTGAAGCTATGCTCAAGTAGTACGATAATATATATATACTATTTTTATACAGTAGGCGCGTACTTGAGATTTTGTATTGGAACTTGGCGGTGAGAATAGTAAGAATCACATCCATATGTTATCATTAGATGATACGGAAGATACACATCTATACAACCTAAGTACAAGCAAATACAAAATCTTTACCATCAGAAGAGTAATATTCAACCAATAGAATATTTGATGAGATCTTCTATTTGGATACTTTACAAAAAAAATTTCTTGTCATTTATTACCAGCTCACTTAATTTGGAGTTATCAAATCTTGGATCTAGAGTACTGTGGTAATGGATAGAAAATAGTTCAAGGGATAAATACATTCTTGTACGTGTTTACAAGTATTCTAACGTATTAGAATTTTTTTCTCTCTTAATCACGTGATACTCATAATTTTAACAATATTTGTATGTCTGGCGAAAAGTTCAGAGTAGTTGTAAGACAACTTTTGAGACCAATTGATTAAATTAGGAAGCGTGCTTATTTCTTTCTGTCAGGTCATTTAGTTTTAATAACCGATGTTCATGTAATTGGCGTTTTAGCTTGAAAATTCGTTTACTTTGGTATGAATAAAAAAATAAAAACACTACACTTAAAGTTGTGCCACGCATGACTATCGGATTAAAATGAACTCTCTTAGTTACAAATATATGAATGTTTTTGTTTTTTATGCTCTAGGTTTTAAGTGCCGTCATTTTAACTAAAACTTGTGCAATCTCCCAACAGAAGTCCTAATTTAAGTTTTTGAATATATTACACTCTCCATATACGCGTTGTTCATGCAATTAAAACCGATGGTATCACTTTTTTTCCAATAATCCATTAGAAAAAAAGGTGGTTTGGCTAAATATAAATATCCCGATAATACTCCATTGGCAATAAAGTTGGCTAAAACGCGAAATTCTTTTGGTAAATGAAACGATGCCATCATTTTTGAAGATATAGATGATTGGTAAAGCTTTATGAACCAAACTCTCTAGATCTGACTATATATCTATACCACTTTTTATTCAGAACCTTCAGCACCACCGCCAATTAAGAATTGTCTAAAATTCAGAAGAGGTTAATTTTGAAACATGGTGAAGTTTGGGAAAAAGTTAAAGAGATATATTTTCTTGATAAAATCAAAAACTTTGCTGCTCTTGATTTTTTAAAATGTGATCCTTTAAAACTTAATATTTCCAAAATTGCTTATTGACTACTTTAGACTTAGAAATAGCACGGGCCTGGTGAATGTTTTTTTGCACCCGTCATTGGAGAAAAATTATTTTTATCCCAATTTGAATTATTATAAAAAGTTGAAAGTATATGCAAATAGAGAACTTCTACTGCTACATTTTTAATTACATTCCGTCGACTATTGGAGGTCTTGAAATTTCCCGTTTAGAAAGCAAACTTAAATCAGAACCTGACGATACAGAAATTTGCAATCTTGAGGTGCTCAAGATACATTGGGTAATATTGATAGACATTGCTTCTGTTACAAAGAAGAATTCTCAATTTAGAAGCGTTACATGTGGTTCAGATCCTTTAGTACAATTCAGTGGACGTCGAAGTTCCCAAGAGCCTCAAGGATTTTTGCCATCGTGTTCCAGTCGTGAAAATAAACTGGGAAATATACAAATATGGTAACTCGAGTGAATGTACTAAAATTAGAAAAACTTGATAGGTTTCCTTTTTCTCTTGAAGGAACAATAGATTATTCAGCTAGGCTACGTTTGCGTTTGAAATGGATGTTAAAGATGAATATTGTCAAACGAATTTCAATAAACTTTACTTTTCCAAAAGTTTAAGAGAGTCGCGGGTATACAGCTGTTTAGAGGTAGAGACTTGGCAACCGCCGCAAAATCTAAGAATATTAAAATTAACAAATGCCTATTTTGTTAATGACTCAATTGAGTCCATTTTGATTTCTTACCTGAAAGAACTTTTTATTCGATAAGAAATAGGAGACTTTCCCCAACATGTTTATTATGCTTTCTGGGACCATTTTATTTTTAAAAGAGAATCAGACGTGAATTTCCCAGAACTGTTGGACTAAACTAAAAATAAAAGGTAATGTTAGGTAATTAGTGCTCGGTCTTTGAAACACCAGGTTTCAACCTGAAACCTCTCTTACTACAAATCCTATTCAAATCTCTTACTCTCTACTATTTACTATTTATAGCCTCCTGTTTCCTCGACTATATTTTATATTTTTATAGCTAATTAACAAGCATATATCTTATAATGCCTTACAGGTAACCCTTGGTTGAAAATGATTGAAAAAGCTAACTTGCACCATTTCAAGTACTTAAAGTTTGATATTGGATCAAATGCAAATAAAATGAAAGTACGTGATACATCTGACCCACATCCTTGAAACTTCTGAATATAGAACCGTATAGAATGTATATTTAATTGAGTAGTAACTTGTATTTAGATTTTAGTAATAGAATAGAAAAAACATCCAATATTTGTTGTAAACTTGTTCGGCAGTAAGAGCTAAAAAAGAAACTAGGTGTTTTGGAAATGAACTTTTATTTTATTACTAGCATATAAGTTTAAAGAACTAGTTTTCAACAAAATATACCTAACGTAACTATAATTTTAATTTTATTTTCAATATTCCAACTATGTGTAATGGCCGTAATTTAACGTTTCGCGATTTTCCCGAGGCGTTGAATACCTAAATTTAAATTTCTACTATTTTCAATACCAATTTTCTACATTCCTCTCAAGTTAGAAGGAAATCATTATTTTAAAACTAGAATTGCTGTTTAAAAATAAACCATTTAAAATACGTCACTTTATTACTCTACTTATTTATTGGTTTATTTACAGGGTTGCATTTCTCAACTTAAAGAATATTAACTGCCAAGACATTTTTTTTCTCTATTCCAATTCATTACAATGCCAAGCCTACTACTCATTTCACTACTAAACTATCAAGTGACTTGAATTTCTATTAACACCGGAATATGACATAATTAATATTATAAGGATTTATGACGTATAATGTGAAATGCAGCAATTGGTATTAAGTGACACCTTTGCGGGCTTTTTTTTTTTTTGCAACTTGATCTATATTCCAGAAATTTAACCTTTTGTCAACACCGATATCGCTCAATAGTGAGGAGTATGGTGAATAAAGATTATTTCCAAATTCTTAATAGAATTTCCCCACCAGCTGGCTCGGAACAATTGGATTTGAATTTCTTGTCCTTAAGAAAATAATTTTTTTTTTCTTGTTTATTGTGCCACATAATGTAAACCAAAAAGGTATGTTGAGTTTTTTAATAACTATAAATACTCATGTAGATATCCCCTTTCCTGTTTATTTTTTTTAAAATTTCCAATATATTTTACCTATTTGATTTACCTACATTTTGAATATTGGGAAATTTAGTTTTTGATAACTACACGGCTTATTATTATTATTATTATTATTATTATTTCTTTTTGCAACTACAGTATATCATGGGTTACTTTGACTGGATTACAGCAAGAACCAATACAGCTGGATTAAGGGGTCGTAAGTTAAGAGTAGCAATTACCATCACCTCTACAGTTGCCTTTTCAATTTTTGGGTATGTATTAAGAACTTTGGCTGTCAATGTTGGTGTGCAAAAAAAAAAAAAAAAAAAGAATATTTAATTTTTCTTGATTTTGTTTTGCAAACACTAATCCTTTAGAGCCTCAAATGATCCGAAAAACATGTACTAACATCTCTAAAGATTCAATCAAGGGGTTCTTTCTGGCATAATCTCCGGTGAGCAATTTAATTGGGAGTTTCCGGCAACGAAAGATGACCCTACCATCAAAGGGGGAGTCACTGCTTCCTACGAATTAGGGTGTTTCTTCGGTGCACTTTTTGCCATGTTAAGAGGTGATAAAATTGGAAGAAGACCATTAATTATTTTGGGATCATTTATCATTATTATCGGAACAGTTATAGCATCTAGTCCCATTAGACCTTATTGGCCATTGGGGCAATTTGTGGTTGGTAGAGTCATTACTGGTGTAGGTAATGGTATGAATACAGCTACAGTTCCAGTTTGGCAATCAGAAATGTCTAGAGCAGAGAATAGAGGTAAATTGGTCAACATTGAAGGTGCATTTATTGCAGTTGGTACGTTGATTGCTTATTGGATAGATTTTGGGTTCTCATACATCAACAGTTCCGTCCAATGGAGATTTCCAGTTGCTTGCCAAATCATTCTCGCAATTGCTGTTCTTTTTGGTATTGTTCAATTACCAGAATCTCCACGTTGGTTACTTGCACACGATAGAAAACCAGAAGCTTTCGAAATTCTTGCTGCAATGAAAGATGTAAGTATTGATGATGATGAAATTGTCGCTGAAGCTACTGTTATTATTGATGCTGTTAAAAGAACTGCCAATTCTCAAACTGGTTTTAAAGATTTACTTACTGGAGGAAAAACCGCCCATTTCCAAAGAATGATTATCGGTTCATCTACCCAATTCTTTCAACAATTCACAGGTTGCAATGCTGCTATTTATTACTCCACTTTATTGTTTTACGAAACCATTTTCAACCACACCAAATACCGTTTGTCTATGATTTTGGGTGGTGTTTTTGCTACCATTTATGCCCTTTCTACAATTCCATCCTTTTTCTTGATTGATACTTTAGGTAGAAGAAAATTATTTTTGATTGGTGCTATAGGTCAAGGGTGTTCATTCCTTATCTCGTTTGCTTGTTTGGTCAGACCAACTGAAGAAAATGCTAAAGGTGCCGCTGTTGGTATTTTCTTGTTTATTGTTTTCTTTGCTTTCACCATTTTACCATTACCATGGATTTACCCACCAGAAATTAATCCATTAAAGACTAGAACCACCGCTTCTGCTGTTTCTACATGTACTAATTGGTTGACTAACTTTGCAGTTGTTATGTTCACTCCTGTTTTTATTAGTAAAAGTGGTTGGGGTTGTTACCTTTTCTTTGCTGTTATGAACTTTTTGTTTGTTCCAATCATTTTCTTTTTCTACCCAGAAACTGCTGGTAGATCATTGGAAGAAATTGATATCATCTTTGCTAAAGCTCACGTTGAAAAGAGACAACCATGGAGAGTTGCTGCTACTATGCCTAAATTATCACTACAAGAAGTTGAAGACGAAGCCAAAAACTTGGGTCTTTACGAAGATGATTTTGAAAAGGATAACTTTGAAACTAAAGAAGATATTTCTGATGGTTCCGGATCAGTTGTCGATTCTGGCTCTGCAACTCCTAAAAAGAAAGGCGTTTTTGAAAAACCAGAAGATGTTTAGATATTGTATTTAGATTAATTAACAACTAAAAATATGCAATAATACCCATGGAAGTGCCCAGGCTCCGAGACAAATCTAGAACGGGTACGGTTTCCTTATTCGGAAAAAATTAAAGTTTGGCGTGATGTTTTGGACTTTGGAAGTTAATTAGTAAGTACAAAGCAAAAACAACACCAACGCCGTGCTCATATAGTATTCACAAAACCGTAAACATTTTTTTTTTTTTTAATTATTGTTCAAGCTGGTCACGCAGAAAGTTAGTTACAGTTACGCGGACTCATATCTGAGTTCAGCAAAGTTGCTACTGAGAAGAGCAAATAACTTTAAGACCTTGGCATAAAATGTACAACTAAAAAAACGGATTTCTTTTTTTCTTTTAGCTGATCGGATTAATTTAGTGCGGACACAAATTTTTGCTTTTCTTTTTTCCTTTTTTTTTTTTTTATTTTCTTTTTTATATTTTATATTTTTTCCCTTAGCTAGAATGACACCGAGTTTCTGCATTAATTAAATTTTTACCCCACCAACTTTAAATGATGCTAGTCTAGAATCAAACGTATTTTGAATGAACCGAGGAATTAGATCCCCTCCCCGTTTTATGTCTCGATCGGATTAATATTTCCACCAGAAGATACACACCAGTACTCTTGGTATTTATTTGGATAATTTCTCTGGTAAGTTCATAGTTATTGCGCAACCGAAGTACCAACTTGTGAACGATACACAAGTACAAAAGTAGTAAGGATGTTACACTGTTGCAATGTAAAACATGTCCCTGCGGTTCACTACTCAAGTGGGGGACAAATGATGTCATAAATTAATTATAAAAAAAAAAAAATGTGCAAAAATTTTACTATCCTCTTATCCCCAACTGCTAGTGGGAAAAAAAAAAATTTAGCCACTATACCGCAATACTGTATATAAATACCTTTTTGTAGTACAAAAAAAAACACTGGCTGTCAAAACAAGTCCATATTCCTCTTCAAAACTCTAACACAACGCGTTTTACAGGAAGCTATGCACCATGGCCATAAAAGAATAAGTATAAAGACAAAATTTATAGTTTCATAAAATTTAATACTGAACTTCCGTTGAGCAGGCAATACCAGTTGATTTGCGTTCTAGTTATGGGAGTTCAGTGTTTGCTTCTGTAAAGAATACTGCATACTACACAACGCAAGAATTGTACCTCTAATAAAATTTGTTAATAATACTGCATATACCGCTTTGTAACTATTTTGTACATAATACTACGAAGAAAGACTTACATTTCAGAGGCTAGTTCTGTCTCTGACTGGATGTAAGGCTGGTGGGTGCGGTCGTACTGAAGTGACCGAAAAAAAGAAATTTCCGTAGACATCCTTTCTTTACGAGATCACGACAAGAAACTAAAACAATCAGTCTAGTGAGAGTTAACGATATCACCAAGTACCATTCATAAGAGTTAACAAAACCATAAATGTCAGTATAATTGTTAAGAAGAACCTTGGCTATCACAACAACTCAAGAGTATAAGATTAGTGTACACTGGACTGAGATTACTCTGGTTATCACTATCGAGAATCTTTATACCATTTCGTACGACGGTGAGGCTTTCCTCGTATTATATATATTAGTTTAGGCATCGCTGTTGACGTAGTTAATTCACACTATGTTCGACGCTTTGCGTATGCAGTATTCTTAACATGTCCACAGTAGACCAACAGCATCGAGACATTTCTATGAAGAATTTCTAGTTCAAATACATAGAATTATTTTTCTATGACGAACAATTAGTGATTTCGTAGAATAAACTTGTTCTTTGCAAAAATTTTTCTGTAGTTTTGGTTTTGCTAGTGATCATGTCACCAACACTTGCATTCGCTATAGGTGACAATTACATATATGTGTAACATGATTTTTTTCAGTTGCCGCGTTAATCCACCTTGGAAATAACACTCCAGTAGATTTTATGCGTAAATCATATAACGAGAGTCCCTTCAATCATATTAATAGTGGATTAGGTTTTCTTATAAAGCTCAATAGTAATTGTAATTTAAACTGAGCCTAGACATGATCATGTCCATGGTATTTTTTGTTTTATATTTTCATATAATTTTTTTTGTCTCAATTTTGTTAAAAAGCTAAAGGAAACTTTTATTTTCAAAATTTATATTGCAATCCTTCATTAAAAAACATTTATATTAATTCGTATAAAGAATTGCAAATACCGCTATCTTAGAGTCATTATATTAGAGTATCAATGGAAACTACGTGTCGAATAAAATATTGTGCGGCTTTACAACTTCGGGCTTAACTAGATTGCACAATAACTTGAGTAAAATGTTTGATTGATAAAACATTACCTCAATCTTCATTCAACACACTATCAATTTCGGTTAAGTTTTTTGACAATACTACTAAACTCCATGTTTTTACCGTCCACATACTAAAAATAGGACAAAAAAAAAAAAAAAACTTTTTCGTGTGTAATGTCAAAAAGAATTTAATTTAGACTTTGCTGAATTGCACAAAAGGATTGTTATAAAAAAAAAAAAACAAACAAACAGGCGTATTGCTACGTTTTTGTATTCACGTAGGACAAAGAAATGTAAGATGACGTTTACAATTTAACACACACAGCTCACGTGAGTATGCAAATACTATACAGGATTAAATTACAATGCATAGCTTCCTCGTACAAAAACAGCAATCTATTGTTGAAAGCCATCTCCCCCACCCTCTCTTTATTTTTATTTTTTTTTTTGCTTGTTTACTTCAATCAAGTGATCCTAATTATATTAAGGTTAAGCTTACTTTGTTATTGGCAAAATATTCTATGTCAGCAATAAAACAGAACTCTACTCTATACACGGATCTTTCCCCACCTATTGCCTCGGAAAAATTTAATTTCTTGGTTTTGCTATTGCGTCATAAAATGCAACAAAACCCATCCCGTCAAAAAAAAAAAAAAAAAAAGCAAAAAACAAAGTCTAATGCTGGTGAACTATAAATAGTAGATGCTCCCACTTCAAATTGCTTAAGCAATTTTTGGATCTTCCTTTATTTAAAACTTCATTCATTTTCCTAAAGTTATTTGAAGACTTTTAGTTTAATTTTTTATTAACTTCTTTATCAGTTTTTAGTTGTAATAAAAAAGACATTATGGGTTACTTTGACTGGGTTACTGCAAGAACCCACACCGCAGGCTTAAGGGGCCGTAAATTAAGAGTAGCAGTTACTATCACTGCTACCATGGCTTTCTCATTGTTTGGTTATGGTATGTAATAAAAAATTGTGCTGATGCGAGAATTTTTTTTTTTTTCGTTTGATGTGAACAAAAAAAAAGTAATTTTTTTTCCTTCATTTTTTTATTCGTTTTTTGATATCAAATCAATTCAAATCAATTGAATAAACAACAATCAACGACATGTACTAACTAGTTCTAAAAACCAGGGATTAATGCTGGGATTGATTAGTGGGGAACAGTTCAATTGGGAGTTCCCAGCGACCAAAGATGCTGCTACTATTCAAGGAGCGGTTACTGCTTCATATGAGTTGGGATGTTTTTTTGGTGCAATTTTTGCGTTAGTAAGAGGGGACAAAGTAGGTAGAAGACCGCTTATTATTTTGGGATCACTAATTATTATTTTGGGAACTGTTATTTCCACTACTGCGTTTAGACCACATTGGCCATTGGGGCAATTTGTGGTTGGTAGAGTCATTACTGGTGTAGGTAATGGTATGAATACAGCTACAGTTCCAGTTTGGCAATCAGAAATGTCTAGAGCCGAAAATAGAGGTAAGTTGGTCAATATGGAAGGTGCCGTTATTGCAGTTGGTACTTTGGTTGCTTACTGGTTGGATTTTGGTTTGTCTTATGTTGATACTTCTGTTCAATGGAGATTTCCAGTTGCTTTCCAAATTTTCTTTGCACTTATTGTTCTTTTCGGTATTGTTCAATTACCAGAATCTCCACGTTGGTTACTTGCACACGATAGAAAACCAGAAGCTTTCGAAATTCTTGCTGCAATGAAAGATGTAAGTATTGATGATGATGAAATTGTCGCTGAAGCTACTGTTATTATTGATGCTGTTAGAAGAACTGCCAATTCTCAAACTGGTTTTAAAGATTTACTTACTGGAGGAAAAACCGCCCATTTCCAAAGAATGCTTATCGGTTCATCTACCCAATTCTTTCAACAATTCACAGGTTGTAATGCTGCTATTTATTACTCCACTTTATTGTTTTACCAAACCATTTTCAATAATACTAAATACCGTTTGTCTATGATTTTGGGTGGTGTTTTTGCTACCATTTATGCCCTTGCCACCATTCCATCCTTTTTCTTGATTGATACTTTGGGTAGAAGAAAATTATTTTTGATTGGTGCTATTGGTCAAGGGTGTTCATTCATTATTTCGTTTGCTTGTTTGGTCAGACCAACTGAAGAAAATGCTAAAGGTGCCGCTGTTGGTATTTTCTTGTTTATTGTTTTCTTTGCTTTCACCATTTTACCATTACCATGGATTTACCCACCAGAAATTAATCCATTAAAGACTAGAACCACCGCTTCTGCTGTTTCTACATGTACTAATTGGTTGACTAACTTTGCAGTTGTTATGTTTACACCACCATTCATCGAAAAGAGTGGTTGGGGTTGTTACCTTTTCTTTGCTGTTATGAACTTTTTGTTTGTTCCAATCATTTTCTTTTTCTACCCAGAAACTGCTGGTAGATCATTGGAAGAAATTGATATCATCTTTGCTAAAGCTCACGTTGAAAAGAGACAACCATGGAGAGTTGCTGCTACTATGCCTAAATTATCATTACAAGAAGTTGAAGACGAAGCCAAAAACTTGGGTCTTTACGAAGATGATTTTGAAAAGGATAACTTTGAAACTAAAGAAGATATTTCTGATGGTTCAGGTTCTGCTCCAGAAAACAATGGCGTTTTTGAAAAACCAGAAAACGTTTAGATTTAATAATGTAGAAAGATTTATTTGTATTGTGTGTTCGCCTTAATTGAATATCTAGATAAATATTATAATAAACTTTTGTAGAGGACATTCATATGTATGTATATGTAAGTCTGTGTGCGTGTTTTTTTTTTTTTTTTCTCAACACAACATGAGTTTCTCTATTTACCAACTAGATGAAAGCATTAAAGATCTACTAACAGTAGATAACTTTCTTAATGGACTTTCAGTTAATGATTTCATTGAAGAAATAAGTAAAGATCATTTTCTTAAAGGTGCAGAAGTTAACAACAAAGCATACCTCGATCCAAAGCCATATATTAGAACATTTGAAAGTACTTTAAGAGAATTGAAACAATTACAAATAGATGCAAATGATCAAAGAGTGAAAAATGAAAGGCAAGTTGATTCTTATGAGTTGAAGCACTCTGAGAATGTTTTGGAATTGAACTACCAAATTGACCAAGCAACAGAGAAATTTGATGTATTGGACAACCAGATCCTGGATGTTTCGGGCAGAATCAATCCATTGGGGAATACATTAAACAAAATTACAAATTCTCGAGATAGATCACTAGAAACTATATTTTTAATTCGTGCGTATCATGGGTTCTTTATGAAAGAGCAATACCTACCATTAGACACATTAAGAACTAGTAAAAAGCTTGACGACAAGTTGAAATGTGCAAAGACAGTTAAAAATTTATTAAATTTGGCTAAAAAAGTTGCTGACGAAAAGTTACCGAAATCTATGAAATGTATTGTCAGTATAGAAAAGTTTGGAGATACAATGGAAAAGGAATTGTTGCGTAAATTTGAAATTGCTTCTGAAGATGAAGAAGATATAGATTTCGAAATGATGAATCAAATTGCACAGATATTATTTGAGTATAATGAAGGTATCAATGTAATTCAAACATTTGTTATTAAGAATGACATTGTTGTTGAAAATGAAGAGAAAACATTAGATGAGAATGAATGGAAATTGCTATGCGATCCAAATTGTTCAGATTTTAAAATTGACGAACAAGCCACCTTTGATAACTTGAAATTTGAAATCAAATCAAGGGCACGTATTAGTAAAAAAGTGTTTGCCGATCCATCACCAGTTATAAAAATCTTTATCCAAAGAATGTATGCACAGATAATTAGGAATAAAGTCACTTCCTTGTTACAAAAGTCATTGACTATTGGGCTGTTGGCACATGTTAGAGTGTTACATGCATTGTATACTTTGGTTGGTGATTTTACTGAGCAGATTAAAGATTATTTGACTACTGAAGAATTAGACAGCGATCAAGAACTTTCAATCATTCTTGACCAATCTTATAGTGATTTGTTTGTTGAGTATATTGGTGATAATGTTTACTTTAACCGTGAAAAGAAAAATTTGGAAGAGACCATTTATGAGATTATTCATAAATTTAACATAGCCAATGAAACTGTTATTGCCAACAAAAGTTTGGCAACCCGCTTGGAAAATTTAGATGTGGAATATAGTCCACAGAAGCCAGAAAATGATAGGTTCAGTTTTGCATCTGAAAGGAAAAGAATGAACCAATTCAAACAATATGTTACTGGTAAGATCAGTTCCAAATCCGAACCGGATTATGCATACAAATCGGTGGATGTTTCAAAGGTAGAAACTGTATTGAAATCTGTGATTGAATCTGTTGCCAGACTTTTAGAACTCGTCCCGACAAAATCAGCAGATTACGCATTGGAGATTTTAGAAATTTTAATAATTGACTTTGGGAAACTTTACATTGGAGGTGGATTAGAGGTTGTTTACGACGAATGTAAAAAAAATACTAATTTGCTTTACTTACAGAGTTTTACCACTATAAGCGAATTACTATTCTTAATATCGTCATGCGTTAAGAGAATTATTTTACCTATAGCTACCAATATTCCAAGCATTAAAACTAGAATGAGTAATTTGGTTAATGGGTTTGTTTCCAAGTGTGAGACATCGTTCAACATTATTTTAAAAGATACAATGGATCAATTTAAAATCAAATTCCAATCATTATTGAGCAAGCAAAAAAAGAAAGATTTTAATTGTAGCACCATTGGAGAAGATACCGAAGCTTGTGAACTTGTTAGTGATTTCCTTGTTGATGTTCACACACATGTTTTGTTAGCTATGAATGGTGCAAACCTTGAAAAGATACTCATAAAAATAGGGATGGAAGTATTGCATCAGTTATTGGAACATTATAAAAAATTTACAGTCAATTCTATTGGTGGGATTGTTTTAACAAAGGATGTTCTTCGTTATCAAAGTGTAATCGACGAATGGGGTATTCCAGAACTATCTGAACAATTTCAATTATTGAAAGAGATTGGTAATTTATTTACTGTTCAAGAAGATTTGGTCAATTCATTGGTCACAGAAGGTCAATTGGCGCATATGAAACCATACAATGTGAGACAATATATTAGCAAGAGAGCAGATTTCAATCCTAGTTATGCAGATAGATTTTTTAAATTTAAATAGATCTATGGTATATATCTAATATAATGAATGGTAGAATCGTATTCAATATGAGGTGTTTTCTTGTGAACCACAAAGAGAGCACAAGATATACCAAGTAGGCGTATAGTGGGAAATAACCACTTGGCATATAACACATTTCTGTCTGAAAGGAAGTAATACCATTGGTGTTTAATGATAAGAGTTGAACAGCTGGTTTTTTGATGCCTCCGGTCATTGCAGCAGACTTGACAGTAATCTCTCTTGCGGTACCTCCTTCATGTTCTTGAGTAATATCACAATAATCATGATCATCACCAGCAAATATAAGAACAGGTTTAACAGTGTTTAAAATTCTTTGGGAAATGTCATATTCTATAACTGTTTGATATTGATCACCTCTTTGTAAAGGGAATGGGGTTTGTTTTTCTCTTTTAGGACCACATAGTTGTGTATCAGGGAATCGGTATAAGGGGACATGCGTGAGTAATATTCTAGGTTCATTACCAATTCGACTATTTAGTTCATCTAAAAAGATATTCGGCTCTGAATTGACTAGTTTATCTGGATGGGATAATGATATTGAATCAAGCATAACAATTGTATGATTTCCAATTTCAATATAATCGTTTAATTCACCGTAATATTTTGAAAAACGTTTCAATACATGATGATGGATAGTTTGGAATCCAATATCGTGATTTCCAGGAATGGATCGAATATCACGACGATTGATTTTCTTGGGAAAGATTTTGCTAAATCGGATGTACTCATCTATCCATTGTTGATCGTCCCAATATCTTCCACCATCGAATAAATCACCCAAAAATATTGTTGTATCTGGATCCAATATTGAATGTAATAATTCATAATTTCTATGAAGATAATTATCTGCAAATCGTTTGAAGAAATAGTTTATCACTTTGAATTGTTTGGGGTAGGAATAGTCGTCGACAATTTGAGGGTCTGCTATTAATACAAGTCTATGGGGCTGTGAGTTCCAATTTTCCCATAGACTCCAAGAGCAATTGGACAATGTGTAATAAGGAATGGTTCTTTCAAAGAGGTGGATCAATAGAAGCCAACCTATAGCTACTAAAAAGTGTTGACGCATGGTGTAGAAAAAGATTTTTGTTGAAAGATTCACGCGACAAATTAATACTTTATATACGATTATCAGCAGATCTGGAAAAAACAAAGTGTATGGGATGGACTGTTTCAAGGTAAATCTGTCTCTTCTATTCTAATTACCTTGTTTCAGTTAATTGTGTTCTAAGTATATTCTCACTTTAGTTTGGCTGCGTTTCAGGGGGGAGGGTCAACCAAAAGCAAAGGCAAAAAAAAAGAACAATAAAATAATAATAAAAAAAAGAATACGCCGTTTCTTTATCACCTAATGCTGTTGTCACTATTAGATTTGGGTGAGGATATATTAACATATCAAATACCTAGCTACTTGTCACCTGAAGAAATTTTCAAATTCTTTAGTCTTTCCAAATCATTGTACGACATTTTTGCTAATTCCTACATTATTTACCAAATTTTATACAACAAGAAATTCACCAATAATGAAAACAACTACACCCTTTCGTTAAAGGAAAATCTCAATTGGAAGAATTTATTTTACTTTCGTTGCAAAACTACTCAAAAAGTCTATACATGGGGAGAATCAGGTAACCTCCGTTTAGGATATTCCAGTATGGAAGCACCAAGAGAGAACCGAGCTGACCTTTTTGGGTGGATAGTTCATACTCCAACAAACGTTCAAACTTTCAATAATCATTTAATTGTGGATATTGTTGGAAATGGACATAGTTTTATTATTTTGTCGAATGATGGGAACATGTTTTTTACAGGAAGTGATTGGAAATCAGGAGGTCGAGCGGCAACACCTGGTCCAATTACAACTTCAGATTTTCGACCGAATCCAGGAACTTTGGCGTTACAAATATTGGAGAATAATCAAACTGAAACAGTTGCGTCGAGAAGAAACATTACTCGTGGAGTTGCACCAATGCCGATAAGGAGACACTGGACTGGAGATTACAACGATGATGATGATGATGATGATGATGATGATGATGAAGAGGAAGAAGATTCTGCTCCACCAGCACCAACTGTATCCGCTATTCCTCAAGCAAGGAAAAAACTTAAAAGGGACGAGCAATTAACGTTTCCAAATTCCACAATTGAAGAGAACAAATACATTTCAAGAATGTTTTTGCCACCAGTAGATGAAGAAAACAGAAAGATTATTTCTATTAGTTCCGGAAGAGAACATGTTATTGCATTGGATAATCATAACCGCATTTATACATGGGATACTGGTTGTAATACTAATATTGGTATTATTCTCAGTTTCCCTGGAATACCTTCCACAGCATCTGTTGTTAAAGTTGTCGCAGGGTGGAACTTGTCTGCTGCATTGATTGATGGGTATGGATTAGTTGTTTGGTATACTAGAATTGGATTGACTGAAGAGAAATTCAATTCTCGAGAATTTGTCTCAGAAGCAAAGTATTTTATTGTTCCACTTTCCAAAAATGACATAATTGATTTTGGAATTGGAAGTGATTACGTGATGTTTATAAGACAGTCAGATGAGATGTTATATCAAACAAGATTCAATGTTCACGAATTTGCAACAAGAGAAGGTCCCATAACCCCAGACGAATTGAGACAATGTACTATTCCAATGGATAGTTTCAATAATTGGAAATTTGCTCAATCAAAAAATATCCAGTTTACCAAAATCAATGCCTTTTTTAATAATTTTGCTGTTTTTACAAACCATGATCAAGTTTTGTTAGGGAACATGCAACATTTGGTACATCATATAGATTACAAGGAAGAAGGAGCTACTCCAATCATCATGGACGAATTACAAGGCAAAAACATCAAAACAATCGAAATGGGAGATTATCATTGTTTGGCATTGACTGCTGATGGATCTATTCTTAGTTGGGGAACGGAACCAGAAAGTTGTGGATGCTTAGGTCTTGGATATAAACTAGATGTTAGAGATAAATACCCCGATAATGTTGTTTTACACAGAAGTGATACGACAATTCTTAGACCCGTAAAAGTAACCAATCCTCCATATGAAGGGAAATGGGTTTGCATTGCTGCTGCTGGATGGCATTCTGCTGGTATTTATGTACCTACTAGTGATTAGGGATATGTACACGAATATAAGAAATATCGTTTACATTTTCTAAACGACGGTCATGTGTATGTGTGATCTGTAGTGTGTGACCCAGAAAAAAAAAACAATCCCAAAAAATTTTCTCTCTACTTTTTTTTTTTTTTTTTTTTTGCTTTCGTTGTTGCCCTTCAAAAAAAAAAAATCCAACTCAACACCAATCAATTTCCAATATCCTTTTCTTAATATTTCATATAGCATTTTTTTATTAAAAAGATTCATCATGACTGAAGTCTCATCGAAATTTGATAAGTCAACGTCACCAGCAAATATAATAATCACCGAAGATCCTAGCACTACAACAGCATCCCTTTCACCCCAGCAGCATCCACATCATAGAAGAGGCAGTAGCATAACTAGTACTGGCTCTCCTTCTCGTCATAGAAGTAATAGTAATAGTGCGAATGGCTTAACTCCGACGCCTTCACATCATCAACCAGCACATACCATAACTAGACAAAGAAGATCGTCTTCGTTAATTCAACATTTAGAACCAGACACGTTAGATACCAAGATTGATCAAGCTTTAAACCCTAATTTGAATGCAAATTGGGTTCATCAAAAAGGAGCATGGGTGATTCATTTTGTTATCATTATCTTGGTTAAAATGATATTCAATTTCATTAGTGTTTTAGATAACGATTGGAAATGGACATTGACTAATTTAACTTACAATATTGGTTCTTATATAATGTTCCATCAAGTTAAAGGTACTCCTTTTGAATTTAATAGTGGTGCATATGATAATTTAACAATGTGGGAACAAATCGATAATGGTGATCAGTACACTCCATCAAAGAAATTCTTGATGCTCGTGCCTATTGGATTATTCTTAATCAGCACTCACTATTCGAATTATAACTTAAACTTATTTATATTAAATGGACTTAGTTGTCTTTGTGTGGTAATTCCTAAGTTAGCCATTTCACATAGATTGAGAGTGACATTATATTAGAGGATCACTGAAACATTTGAGACAACTTATAGAAAGTATGTACATACTTGAACATATACTAAGGGGGGGATAGTTGTTGATATCTATTGATTTTTTATATTTATATATATATATATATATATATATATATATATATATGTGTTTTTTATTTTTAATTTTATTTTTATTTTTTTTTTTGTATTTACATGGCTGGGAGACCAGAATATACGTTATTAACAAGAGTATAGCGTTTACGATAGTACAGATTATTTTTCTGACTCTGACAGATTATATCACGTGATTAAGAGATAACATCTATATACATGAAAAGAAAAGAAAAAATATAATAATTATAGCCATATTTATTTTTGACTTCGTTTTCTCGCATTCTCACACACATGGGTGAGAGATCCTATAACGGTCATGAGGGAGTTTGAAAAATTTCGCTCATCCCTCTCTCTCAACAAAAATAATATAAAGTAACATCATTTTCCTCCCCCAAGAAAACGAAAAAAAAAAAAAATAAAATAAAGTAAAACCAAAGAAATTTCTTCAAAACATATACATGTCCAACTACGCCTTATCTCAATCTCATAGACAATTGACTGAAGGTCATTTGAAAGAAACCGATCCTGAAGTTGATCAAATAATCAAGGATGAAATCGACAGACAACAACACTCCATTGTCTTGATTGCTTCTGAAAACTTCACCACAACTGCCGTTTTTGATGCTTTGGGAACTCCAATGTGTAACAAATACTCCGAAGGTTACCCAGGTGCTAGATACTATGGTGGTAATGAACATATTGACAGAATGGAACTTTTGTGTCAAGAGAGAGCTTTGAAAGCTTTTGGTTTAACTCCAGATAAATGGGGTGTCAATGTTCAAACTTTGAGTGGTTCCCCAGCAAATTTGCAAGTTTATCAAGCTATTATGAAACCACACGAAAGATTAATGGGTTTGGACTTGCCTCACGGTGGTCACTTGTCCCACGGTTACCAAACTGACTCTAGAAAAATTTCTGCTGTTTCTACTTATTTTGAAACTATGCCATATAGAGTTGATTTGGAAACTGGTTTAATTGATTATGATATGTTGGAAAAAACTGCTGTTTTATTCAGACCAAAAGTTTTGGTTGCTGGTACTTCTGCATACTGTAGATTGATTGATTACAAAAGGATGAGAGAAATTGCTGACAAAGTTGGTGCTTACCTTGTTGTTGATATGGCTCATATTTCTGGATTGATTGCCGCTGGTGTTATTCCATCACCATTTGAATACGCTGATATTGTCACCACTACAACCCATAAATCTTTAAGAGGACCAAGAGGTGCTATGATTTTCTTCAGAAGAGGAGTCAGATCAGTTAACCCAAAAACCGGTCAAGAAATTTTGTACGATTTGGAAAACCCAATTAACTTTTCCGTTTTCCCAGGTCATCAAGGTGGTCCACATAATCATACCATTGCTGCTTTGGCCACTGCTTTGAAGCAAGCCAACACTCAAGAATTCAAAGAATACCAAGAACAAGTTTTGAAGAATGCTAAAGCTTTGGAAGGTGAATTCAGAAACAAAGGTTACAAATTGGTATCAGATGGTACTGATTCTCATATGGTTTTGGTTTCATTAAAAGATAAACAAATTGATGGTGCTAGAGTTGAAACTGTTTGTGAAAAAATCAATATTGCTTTAAATAAAAACTCTATCCCAGGGGATAAATCCGCTTTAGTTCCAGGTGGTGTTAGAATTGGTGCTCCAGCTATGAGTACCAGAGGTTTAGGTGAAGAAGATTTCAAAAAGATTGTTGGATACATTGATTTTGCTGTCAATTACGCCAAGGAAGTGCAATCTCAATTACCTAAAGATGCAAATAAATTGAAAGATTTCAAAAATGCTGTTTCTGGTGACCTGGAAAAACTCAAGGCTGTTAGAGATGAAATTTCTCAATGGGCTGGTTCTTTCCCATTGGCCGTTTAAGTTGTTTATGTATTAAGTTTTATTAAATATATATTTATATATATATATTCATTGTAAAAAGAATACCATCGTTAGTAGTAACAGTTAGACTCTTTCGCTAATATGCAGTACCCCATAGAAGTTTCGAGAAGGTTTCTCACAGTACCACCTACACATTTTCTTTTCTTTTTTTTTTTTTTTTTCACTCTTCTTCATCCTCCGCAACGACTACAGTCGACAAACCAAAAATTTTAAAATTTAGTTTTCTCAATTATTTTTAAATTCAATTGAATCAATATGACTGCAACTCAATCTCCAACTGTATTATGGGCACAACGTTCATCTGCTGATGATGCTGCCAAAAATGTTATTTTCTTAACTATTCAAATATTAGATCCAACCGATTTGAAGATAGATTTGAAACCAGAATACTTGACTGTGACTGCTAAATCAAACAACAATTCTACTGATTATAGTTTGAAAATAGATTTTTTCAAAGAAATTGATCCAGATCAATCAAAGATAAATACTGAAAATGGATCTCATATCTATATTGTTCTCCGTAAAAAGGACCAACAAGAAGAGTATTGGCCACGTTTGACTAAAGAGAAATTGAAATATCATTACATCAAAACAGATTTTGATAAATGGGTGGATGAAGATGAACAAAATGAAGCTGAAGACGATCCAAATGATTTTGCCGGAGGTCCAGGCGGTCCAGGTGGTCCAGGAGGTATGGGCGGCATGGATTTTTCTCAAATGTTGAGCAATATGGGAGGTGGACAAGGTGGAATGCCAGATTTAAGTGCCTTGGGAGGAGCTGGTGGAATGCCAGATTTAAGTGCCTTGGGAGGAGCTGGTGGAATGCCAGATTTAAGTGCCTTGGGAGGAGGTGCTACCGGAGGCGCAGATCTCAGTGCATTAGCTGCTCAATTGGGTCAAGCTGGTGCTGGTGCTAAAGGGGGTGCTGATCTTGAGGAATTCTCTGCTAAAGCTGGCGAAGACGAAGGCGAAGAAGAGACACAAGCTAAATAAAATCAATCTATTCTATCGATTACATCAAACCATTTAACAAATAATACACGTAATCCAATTTTTTGTTCGTGATCTCTTATATTGGGTATTTGCAAACTCCAAATCAACGGGTCTCCGTTTTCATCTTGGCCGATGGTATCATTTACAATCACATCAAAACCTTTTTTAACATGTTCGGTGAATATATAATGAAATAGTTTATTTAGTTCCCACCCACTAAACTGGTTACGATTTAAGAATATCCTCTCGTTATCGTCATATCCAACCTCGACAAACGACTTGATTACTCCATAGAACACAATCAAACATTCCTCAGTAATATCGGAAATGAATTGTTTGATTTCTCCCCATGATTCAATAAGTACTAATGTGATATTCCGTAGACCGTCTATTGTTTGTAGTGATAAATTCAATGCGGTATATGAATAATATAATTGATGATCTGACACTAAAATATAACCCCTTTTCCCGACTAGTGTAGATATTAGTTGGTCAAATGTGAGTTCTTGATTATAGTATTTTAACATCTCAAAGTCGTGTGAACTGGATTGAACTAAGAATTTTTAATTTTTTTTTTTTTTTTTCACGAAAATTTTTTTATTTTTTTTTTTTTTTTTTCATTTTTACAATAATCCTAGAGGCCCCAACCAAATGATAAGATCAACAAGATCCTGCTCTAGGGTATTTAGAAACATTAGAAGCTACTCTACTGAACAAGAACCAATAGAGCATGCTTTATCTCACAAGGAATTACGTGAACAAGCTATCGCTGAAGCGTTAGCTAGAGAAGAAGAACTCATTGCAAGAAATAAAAAGTTGAGAGAATTGACTGAAGAAAGCCAGAATTTGATTTCAACTTTGAATAAGACTCCAACTACTTTGATTAATGAACGTTTGGGCAAGTTGAATCAAGATTTGGCTAAATTAGATCAAACTAAAGTCAAACAATTGGATGAACAATTACAAGAGTTTTTAACTTCAAATATAAATTTGCCTGAACATTTGAAACAAAACCGTCCATGGATTGAACAAAATGAAACTGAGAAATTAATCAATGGATCAACTCATACTTCCAAGTCAGCATCACAATTCACTTCCGACTTCCCAAACTTGAAACCAACTCCAGATTACAAGAGATATTCGCCTCAAGAATTATACATTAGACAATTAAACCACGCTAGAGTAAATGGAAGACTAGGATCCCATTTGGTGCGTACTTACAAGCCACACCGTGATACCAACCATCCAAAAGAATACAAAGAAACAACCATAGCTAAGTTAATGGCCGCTGGATGTCACTTGGGTCATGCTACATCATCGTTTCGTCCAAGCACACAACCTTTCATTTACGGTATATTGAATAAGATCCACATTATTGATTTGAACCAAACTTTGGAAAAATTAACTTTGGCTTGTAAAGTAATTGAAGGTGTCGTTGAAAAGGGTGGTGTTGTGTTATATGTTGGAACCCACAAGAACAGTTCTCTGATTCAAGAAGCTTTGATCAAGGCCAGTAAAAGATCACATGGTTATTATGTCAACAAACGTTGGATTCCCGGTACTATCACAAATTATACCGAAGTCACTAAACAATTTAATTCAACAAATACTAAAATCGATGTTGATATGCAAGAAAAGAAAATCAAAGATGTTCATTCAAACAGAATCATTAAACCTGATTTAGTCGTCTTATTGAACCCTGTAGATAACAGAAATTGTATCAACGAATGTATTTCCGCTGGCATCCCTACGATTGGATTATGTGATACTGATATGGAGCCTTCTTTGTTGACATATCCTGTTCCTTGTAATGATGATTCTGTTAGATCTGTCAGTTTAATGTTGGGTATCATGAGCAAATCTGCTGAAGTTGGTTTACAGAAACGTTTGGACGCTATTGAAAGTTTGAATAAGAAAGCAATCGCTTAAAAACTGTATATATTTGTAAATAGTTATATAATCTATTCTTTTTCTTTTTTTTTTTTTTTTTGTTTCTTGTTTTCTACAACTTTGATTTAAATAATTTAGTGACTTCTTCAATGGCAGCATTTATACCTTCTGGTTTATCACCCATACCTTGAACGATATTACCTTTACCACCAGCTTTACCACCAATGTTTTGAGAAACAACTTTAGCTAAATCAGTAGCATCAATCCCTTTACCAATAGCTTCGTCACTTACGTAACAACCATGAGCAACTTTCCCAGATTCACCAGTCAATAAGTAAATGGACTTTGTTTTATCCTGCTTTTTTACCAAATTGAATGCTTCAGTTATAGCTTTGGCATTGGCATCAATTGGAATATGAGCAACCAAAAATGGAGTATCCTTCTCATTCAACCAAGTGTTTACAACATCCAAAGTTTTCTTGGTTTCTTCCTTTTGTTTAACTTTCAAATTTTCTTTGATTGATTTATCCAATTTATTGAATTTTTCGGTCAATTTTTGTTTATCCAATACGGAAATGGATAAGTTCTTTAAGGCAACACCCAATTCTTTAGATTTGGCTTCTTTGATTGGACCAAATGGTAAGCTTGCAGCGTGATCAAGTTGTTGTTCAAATTCGTTGGCAATTTTTTGCACATTATGAGCATCATGGCCAGTAACGGCAACAATTCTTCTGATACCTTTAGCGATACCGGATTCTTCAGTAATTACCAAATCTTTGATGTCACCAGTTTTAGCAACATGCGTACCACCACAAAATTCAATTGAAATTTCATGCCATTTTGTATTGGTTGGATCAGATAATAAATCGTCAACTGAAACACCAATGGATACAACTCTAACTGGATCTGGATAAGTTTCTCCAAATACGGCTCTTAAACCATTAATTTTTTTTGCTTCACTCAAAGAGACGTCTTTGTAGTACACTTTGTCATTGTTTTTGATATATTTGTTGGAAATAGATTCAATTTTTTCTAATTCTTTAGGAGTTACAGCTTGTTTATGACTGAAATCAAATCTCAACTTTTCAGGAGCGACCAAGGACCCCTTTTGATCAACACCATCGCCAAGAACTTCTCTCAAGGCAAAGTTCAATATATGTGTACCGGTATGGTTATTTCTAATTGGCCATCTTCTTAATTCATCATAAGTGGCAATAATATCATCTCCGACTTTTAATTTACCTTCAAGGATGTAACCAGTATGCAAAACATAACCAGCGTATACTTGGACGTTGGAAACATCAAATTCCAGCTTACCATCAATGACTAATTTACCGGTATCGTATTCTTGACCACCTTGTTCAGCATAAAACGGAGTTTTGTCTAATAATATACCATATTGCACGCTTGGATCTTCAATAGAGTCAACAAATTTAGAACCATCGTAGATACCTACAATAGAACTCTTTACATTTTCAAGACCGTATTTGTATTCATCGTTTGTTTTTGGAATGTCGTCATTTTTGTCCAATTCAGAAAGAGCATGGACATCCAATTTCACCAAGGTTTTACCATCTTTGGTACCACTTCCTTTAGAAGCTTCTCTGGATTCTTCCTTGGCACGTTCGAATCCTGGTTCATCAATCTTTAGACCAGCTTCTTCAGCCATTAATCTAGTCAAATCGACAGGGAACCCATAAGTGTCGTACAATCTCCAGACATCTTTACCAACCAAAGTTTGTTCCGGAGTCTTGGAAGCAATGATTGCATACTGTTCAAACAACTTTTCACCACGGTCCAATGTTTTTGCAAATGATAATTCTTCTTCATTCAATATTTCTTTCAAATCTTGAGCACCAGTAGAAATTTCTGGGAAAATTTCTTTATTTTGTTCAATAACAACATCAACCAATTGTTGGAAAAATCCACCAATTGGATAGTTCATGTATTTACGGACATAACGTGATCCTCTTCTTAAAATTCTTCTTAACACATAACCTCTACCTTCATTATTTGGAACACCCCCATCACAAATGGCAAAAGTCAATGTTCTAACATGGTCAGCAATGACTCGATAAGCGGTATCAATACCATCTTTATCCTCATTGCCAAATTTACCTGTGTATGGTCTAACTCCAGTTATTTCTCTAATTTTGTCAAATATTGGCAAGAAAACATCAGTGTCGTAATTGGATGATTTATTTTGTAATATAGATACCAATCTTTCAAAACCCATACCGGTATCAATATGTTTATTTGGTAATGGACGCAAGTTACCGTCAGCTTCACGATTATATTGAATAAACACAACATTCCAAACTTCAAGAA
>JAKTXM010000097.1:0-37944 GCA_030582575.1 Candida buenavistaensis | reverse complement strand
CACCAAGCTTTTCAACATTGCACGTATCAAATGTCGCTTCACTTGAAACAGTTCCATCATTGTATACCAGCAACACTGATTTATTTTCACGCGCCCATTATGTTAATTCTACCATTGCTTATTCACAATCTGAAGATGCATCCATAATTACAAACTTAGAATCCTCTGCTAAGGAATCAATTTCAAGTATATACACACCAAGTTCAAATACTGTTCACAATTGTGACAACTCACAATGTGGATTCCTGTCTACAAACATTGAAGAAACCATAAACTACACTGTTGTTAGCAGCAGTTTGGCAGCTGAACCTCTGGGTGCTTTGTCTCAATCTGTGGACCACAGCGAGCCATCCAATCCTCCTCCATCTGCGATTGAAAGCAGTGATTTGGTACCAACAACTACAATTACACTTGGTTACACCAGCTATTTATCAACTGCATCTTCAACCACATCTGACAATGCTTTATCATCTGTTTTCAGTGCAATTACAATACCAACAAAAACTCAAATTCCAGTAATTGATACTTATAACACTATTTCTAGTACTACATATAGTACTTTCTCACATGTGATCATTTCTCCTACAGCTGACCTGGTCACAACAAAGAGCACTAATTTCGAGAAGTCATTTTTTGCTGCAATACCTACTAGTGGAAATCATATATCAACAGGAAAACAGAGCTTTGGATCATCTAGTGCACAATTCTCAGCACCTCCACCAACTATTGTCCTAAACACACTGGCTTCAACCACTGCTGCTCATACCCTATCAAGACCCGTTGGACCCACAGATAAAATAGATCCAATTGGAAATGAAGCAACAAGTACTTCGGGAGCTGGAAAAGTTCCTTCTACTACAACTTTCATTACCTCATCCTATTCCGCCAGGCAACAAAATCCGGCCACCAATAATTCAGCTCTACAGGATAATTCTATCAATAGGTACAGCACTTTAATACCAAATAATGGAAACGGCAACAATTTCAATACCCTTCACCGAAACCCAGATGACAATGACGGTGCAAATTATATGGCACATGCAACAAGAGCTAGTGGGTACCCAACAGCTATAACGAACCCGTCCTCGCTGTTCCGCCCAACCACTTTAAGTCAACAAGTAGACACTTCAACATATTCCCCACCAGCAATGACATCATATATTGCCTCCGGTTCAAATATCAAATTATCAATGAGGTGTATTTTCCTCTTATGGTTACTGTTATTCTAAAACTCTACGAGGTCAGTTCTTTCAGTTCATTATATTAATCTATCCTATCGGTACTTTCGTTGCAATAATTTAAATTCAATTATATATAGTCTCCTCGTCCTACACTAGATTTATATTTAGTTGAAAACCACAAACTGTATATCTATCAAACATTAATGGCGCATATACGATTAACAAATGTTACCTCTAATGAGGATACTCACAGTACACATAAAGCTCGCCCACTATCATTACCATTTTTTAAACACTAAATAAATAATTCAGTACTAACAGCAAAAAGAAAAACTACGTAATTCAACAACATGATCACTCAACAATCTTGTACAAATAATTTGCCAATAACTAAAAACTTTATTTCTTTATCAAAATACTTAATTTCTTTAGCTCTACTTCTCTATTAAGCTCTACCTCAATTTGCAATAATTATATAGCATAGCAGCTAATTTAATAGATACACTGCCACTTTCTAATCCCAACTTACTAAAAAACGCAAATCAAGATAATATCTATTGATCTACAACCTGATAAATCAAAAGTATCATTTGCAGACAAGCCTATTTATTTTACAGATAACAATTCAGAAACAAATACCTCATACATATCGTAGCGTACTAATTACATCGACTACAATCAATGACTAAAATTTAATCTAATATAGAAACCCTCAAAGAAACTTCGTAAAACTACTTCGTATGAGTTATAGTGATAACTAAAATATCCTAAAACTCACAATCTCTACACAACAAAAGGACCATCTAAAACACAATCACATATATCGTCAACAAAATGGCAATAACAAAACAAATTTTAATATTTACATCCTTACTAGTGCTCGATTTGACATCTAATTTGTGTAAAGAATTAAAGTACTTCCGACTGAATACCTAGTATAATTCTATAAAACACGAAAATTCTAATTATGCAGATACGGAGTTTTAGAGACATTATTTTATTGTCAATATAATCTAATCGACAATCCATTCAGGTAAAATATTTGAGTAAATTTAACATCCCTTATTCTGACGATCATTTATTGAAGCAATATTGTGGCATCGTACATCCGAAATTTCATTGCCAATATGATTTTCACTTTTAGTAAGCCGAGAGCGAATTCGTTTGTCATACTATTGTCGCAAAAGTAACGGCAATATAGCGGCAAAAGAAAAAAATATTTAAACATATTCCAACCAATTGCTGTATGCCATAATTATAAGGCTGCGAAAGTCTCAAGTATTTGTTGGTTACTAAGCAGTATTCATGAAAATGTAAAGAGGTAAGTCTACGGGAAATCGTTTTCAGTAGTTGGCAATCACCTACACAATTTGAAGAATTAAGCACATATGTTAATTTTACTAGTTTAGTGCTGGAAGTGCTAGTAAACCGCTCCAACTTTTATGTATAAGGGTTACCGAAATTAAAATTAACCTAGAAAAGCGGTGTTTAATAATAAGTTGATGACACATTAGTGGAAGATTTATTTCGACAATACAAATATTGAGAATCTTTTGACGATCATGGATAAGAGCAAACTTATTGTATTTTTTGTTAGTCGTTTTGGTTATCAATGCGGATAGGTGAATAGAACAAAGTTAGGCATAGTTGTGATGTAATTTGTACGAAGCAGGTGTGACCTTTTGTTGTTTGATGTTTCATTGTAGTTGAAGTTTTTATGATGTTAGTAGTAAGTAAAATTGAAATACAAAGTTATTAGTAGTTATATCATTGTTATATTTTATTGATGAGCATGTAGTCATTACTGATTTAAACCATCCAAAAGTATTGGTGGGAATATTTCAGTAATGATTTTTGTTGGAATATTTCCTTGTTAGAGGATAGATGTAGATGTTCATAATGGGCTTTGGAAAGTAATAGAAAATACTATTTTGCTACTAATTTGTTGGAGTTGTGTATTGTTTTATTGGGGTGATGCCCCTTATTTACAACTGGTTAGCTCATATCGCAGCATGATTTTTGGCAGAATAGCAAATTTTTGTGCTTGAGATATTATGTTTTCCGATTTAATTTTCGAAACCTTTATTGATGGAATTGAGAAGTGTTTCAATTGGAATACGAGATTTGGTTTGGTAGAGTTATTGGTTGTAGTTTCTAAAACAGTCCAATTAGAAATACATATTTGTTTTACGGTTAACTAACTGTAGATGGGTACCAGGCATTGCAAAAGGAGATAATAGAAAGGTTGATGTTATTGTGTTGGTTTACGGTTTAACTAATGCAAAATTGTGGTAAAAGCATTGTGTTGTAAAAAAGAGGTGGAGATTTTGGATTCCCATTTTCAGTTAATGTGTATACCAATATGTTAATATAAGCCTGATGTAAATGGACTTTGATGTTAAACGCTTGTTCGGTAATGGATGAGTTTTATTTAAAAATAGAGAAAAAAATTGGTTGGAAAGTTTTGGATTTTCTCTATATTGATTATGGAGTGTAGAAATCTACCAAAATCAAAATAAATTTGCATAGTAATGCCCAAAGCTAATTGTGCTCCGTAATATCTTTAGAAGTGAATCAATGGATATAGGAGTAGATGAATGTGGTTGCATTGATAATTGGTGTTTTGGGTGTGTAAGTATTATAATTTTATGGTTTTTGCCCAATGTTTCCCCTTAACGAAAACACATCAAATAAGGAAGCCACGTCAATTGAATAGGCGTTTCCGATTGTTCGCCGTCTCTTTAAATCCTTTGAATCTATGGGTGAAGCGATAAAATCACAGCAAGTTGGTATTTCCGTGTTTAAGATTGTGTGAGAATAAACACAATCTTTTCTTTTTTTCTTGTTGGTTGACTTGGAATTCATATGAATCAGTTCCAGGCCATTTCAACGTTTTCCAAAGTCATTAGTAATAAGTGCAATAACTAACAAAATACAATGTTTTTATTTTGATTTTTTATTCATACTAAAGGTAGATTAATTATCAAACTAAGGAGAAAACATTACTATACACGTGACGATCGATGTCTTGATAAGAGAAATATTGTTAGACCAAAATACGTGAAAAAGAAGAGAATATATAGAATTACCAAATTATTGCTATGAATGAAGTTTGTGTCTAAGTGTTAACAATTTAGAAGTTGAGATAATTGGTACGACCAAATGGTTTGCTATCCGGTTAGATCCGAGAAACAACTAAATAGATTCATTTAGAATGATTTTGAAGGTATCGAAACTTAAGTGAAATACCGGATTCATCCAAATAAAAGACATTTATTTACAAATACACTTAGACTAAATAGTTCCGTTTTTTTTTTTTTTTTTAATTTTCTTTACAACCAGAAAAGAGTTCCTTAGTAATTACATTAACTGTTTGTTACTTGTACCAACCACATCTACTAAAGAATGAACATATTACAATTTAAAAAACTAAACAAGATTGGGGATGATTTTAAGGAAAAGTTGCAAAAACTTTCAAAGAGAAACAGTCGTCCAGAAGAACCGATCGTGGAACTGTGTTGGACAGCGGGTGCAACTGAACATCAATGTCAATACCCAAAGAGCCAACTTAAACGTAAGCCACCACCAACTTCATCAAGTCATTTTCTATCCATCTACTGGTGCCATTTCTGAGAAAAGCAGTAGTTGTACCTTGGAATATAGTTTTGATTTTGCTTGCTCACGCCCATGTCGCAAACCGTTCAGTTCAGTTTGGTTCCTATTTTGCAATATTTTGCTTTTTGTTGTTAAAGGGTGTCAAGTTTTGCAATCAATTCATACGTCACCCAGCCCTTCACCAGCAACAGAACTCTTCAGCATCAGGATCCTTTAAACTAAATTGGAAATGCCCTTTCGGGACGATTTCCCAACAAATTCAGGAGTAAGTATCTCCTGAACTCTCTGTCTAGCACAGTTTCTTAACATCTGATTTTCTTCCAGATCAGACATTTGTAATTTTGCGTGGTTGTCTCGGCAATTGTAGCAGCAGGTGAACAAATGACTGATGATGATGATGATGATGCTGAAGTTGGTGGTGGCTTACGTTTAAGTTGGCGCTTTAGGTATTGACATTGATGTTGTTGTACAGTTGCACCCGCTGTCCAACACAGTTCCACGATCGGTTCTTCTGGACGACTCTTTCTCCTTGAAAATTTTTGCTACTTTTCCTTAAAATCATCCCCAATCTTGTTGTAATTTGTTCATTCCTTAGTAGATGTGGTTGGAACAAGTAACAAACAATAAATGGAATTACTAAGGAATAAGAAACTCTTTTCTGGTTGTAAAGCAAATTAAAAAAAAAAAACCTCAGACAGGAGGGGATTTGGCAACATTTTTATACTCTTCCAAATGAGTGTAAGTAGTTATCAGTTTGTAAATTGTTATTTAAGTGAGACATTGCAAGTAGTTCTTCATATTTTGTTAGTTACTAAAATCAAACTAATTAATTAAAGGAAAAATCAATCCATATTTATAGTTTCCCAAGAACCAAACAACACTAGAATATTAGGTGTATACAACAGTATATGCCCACTTATTCATATATTACACATTGTATTAATCACACTCAACACACCATAAAAACTCACTTATCCACTAATTGAGGGGTCACCCACAAATACAATAACTCACTGAGTAGTGCAACACAACACCACTAGAATATTAGGTGTATACAACAATATATCACCATGGAGTCATATATTACACATTGTATTAACCACACGCAACACACCATAAAAACTCACTTATCTGCTAATTGAGGGGTAACCCACAAATACAATAACTCACTGAGTAGTGCAACACAACACCACTAGAATATTAGGTGTATACAACAATATATGACCACGGAGTCATATATTACACATTGTATTAATCACACGCAACACACCATAAAAACTCACTTATCTGCTAATTGAGGGGTAACCCACAAGTAAAATAACTCACTGAGTAGCTCAACACAACAACTCAATGAATGACCCACTATCAGTCTTGCATTAACACCAACAGAGACGTCGTTAGCTTCATATTTTTAAGTCTCTAGTAATATCTTCACAGCCACTGCTTGTCTCAGAAATACTGCCAGCAGGTATATTTATCTATATGGATTATATAATACTTCACATTGTATATGTAAACAGGTTTTCAATGTTTAACACATCTTGTAGCAATTTCATTCTTATTGTAAAATTTGAAGAAAATAAAAAATTGCAATTGATGACTGGGAGTATAACACTGGTCATATTTTCTACTTGCATTAATGTTTAAGTATAGTTTATGATTAAAATATAGGTACTGAAGATTGGTAGTCTAGTAGTATATCGTCATTTTTAAGCGAAGTAAAACGAACAAGTTTTTGGGTTGCATCATGTTTAAAAAGAGAATACATCTTCGGAAATATGATTACAACGGAATTGACATTTGAGTTAGATTTGGCTTGTCTCAAATATCATTGTTATTTAAAACAAGTGTGAATGTCCATTATATACCTTGGTGCTCTGATGTTGCATTTTAACTTTATTGTTTGCAAAAATAAAAATGCAATGACAAACAGTGGTAAAGAAGTTTAGGAATGATTTTTGGCAAATTTTTGTTCATACAAATTTTTGCAATTAAATCATTACAAGTTTTTAACAATTTCATTAAGATCAATAAATGCATAACTTTTATTCTACTAATTCAAATGAATGGATGTAAAAAAAAATTAAACATTGATTTATAACGGTATGAATAAGTTCCAAAAAGTAGGCACACGGAAACAGAATTATAAAGGAATGACTTAACTCTTTTGTTAATATGGTAACTTAAGCATATATATAATTAATCGCTCTTGTATTTTTTAGAAATTTCTACAAAATCGCTTATCTACGAAGATGTTTTTGTTGTTGATTGGTAAACACGATTATTTTTGCAACACCAATTGTGCACACACACACTACCACGCGATGAAATCAAAGTTTTATAAATCAAAACAATAACAATAACAAAAAAACAAAAAACAAAAAAAACAACTTGATCTGTGGTCACAACTATAAACACAATGGAAATCCCTCCAAAACCAACACTTAAAACAATCAAGCGTTTTGAAAATGCAGAAGATATTAAATTTGCTATGAAACACGTGTTTCAAGATGCACAATTGGGGTTAGCCGGGCATAGAAAATTGGTTGTTATTTTAAGGAACGTTTTTCAAAGAGCTATTGAATTGAATCAACTCCATTATTTTTGCATGTGTTTCACTAAACTTTTGTCAAGAATACTACCTTTGAAAAAGGGAGTATTATCAGGAGATAGAGTTGTGAAATTTTGCTATCTGTTTGTCAGTGGAATTATAAAAGATGCAACAGAATCAAATGAAAATAATGAAGATACACCTAATTCAGAATTTGTTTCATATTTGATAAAGTATTTATTGAGTGGGATAGAAGCAAAGGATAGACTGATCCGTTATAGAGTTGTCCAATTACTTGCGTACTTGGTTGAGTTTTTGACCGAAATTCACGATAATAACACCTTCGAGGCATTGTATACTTTACTAAATAACAGATTAAATGATAGAGAGGTAGTTATAAGAATCCAGGCAGTGGTGGCAATATCACATTTCCAATTATTTGAATTTAATATTGATGGTAAATCTGAAGACGAAATGATATCTAGCAATCAAATCACCCGAAAGATTATAGACTGTATTAAATATGACGAAAGTCCTGAAGTACGACGTGCTGCTTTGATGAATTTAATTAAAACCCAAGACACAATACCAATTCTTCTTGAACGTGCAACAGATCCAAATTCCATCAATAGGAGACTAGTGTATTCAAAGATTGCCCGTGAATTGATTGGTGAACTCGATGATTTAGATATTGAATACAGAGAGCATTTGTTGAAATGGGGATTGAACGATCGTGAGGAAAGAGTGAGAATGGCAGCCGTGAAAATGTTAAGCACTCATTGGTATGAAGCTGTGAATGAAGATTTATTGGAATTAATTGAACATTTGAATGTGAAAAGTAAAATAACTGAAAAAGCGGTCAAAATTTTTTTTGATACAAAACCAGAAGTTCTTCAAAAGATTCAAATTGATGAACCTTATTGGAAAAACTTGACTACAGAAAAGGCATTTTTGATGAGAATTTTCCATCAATATTGTTCTGAGAAAAAATTACATAATTTAGTGAATGCAAATTTCCCTGAATTAGTGGATTTGTCTACAACGTTGGAAAAGTATTTGAAAGTTAGACTGAAGACTATCAAGGAAAATGAGAATTTAATTGAAATCTGGGAAGCACACAATCAGAAACTAGATGAGATTGATAACCAAATATTCAGTTTAGAAAATTACATAACAAGAATTAGCACTGATGCAGAAAATCATCGTAGGAACATTGCAAATACTGAGGCGGTTGTTCATGAATTGAATATAGCTAAAGACTTGTTTCTTGAGAGAATCAAACAGATAACAACAGGTGCAGGCTCTATAGATGAATTGTTAACAGTTGAGAATGAGGCAATCATTGAGCAAATAAAAGATTTTCTGAAAGAGGAATTGGAAATTCAATTGCAACATGTCATGAACAATATTGATGAGAAGACCCATCAACCAGACGAATTAACAGAGAAATTGGAGGAATTACAAGAGAAATACAGAAACTGTTTGGAGAAACTTGAAGAGACTAAAGAATTGAAAGTAAATGTAATAAATGAATTTGAAAATTTACATAATAATGATTGTATCCCATGTACTAATGCATTACAAGAACTAGAGTTTATTATTAATCAATTGTTGCTAATTTCAAAAGATTTTGACTATAGTGATGAAATGGCAAGACGGAAATTGTTACATATTATAAGAACAACATTAACTGAAGACACACTTCCGGATACATTAGTAGCAGCTGCATTGAAAGTATTAAAAGCTCTTTCAACTCATGAGAAAGATTTTGTCTCTATGGCTGTTGAAATAATTACTGATATTCGTGATTCAAGAGATGAGGAGGAATTTCATTCCGCTGCAGCTACATTTGATGAAGATAACGAAGCAAATTCTTCGCAGCAGTCAACTAATTCAAGCAAGAAAAGGAAAATCGAGTTAGATATGCCACCTGATGACATTGTATTGAGATGTCTTGTAATGACACAACATGTTTTGGAACTGATTACTCAAAGTTTGGATGATCATCTTTCCCTAAGTTCATTATATACCGGTATTGTCAATTATGCGATTCAAAATGAAGGAAAAAGGAAATTATATCTATCTGGATTAAAATGTTTGGGTTTATATTCCTTGATAGATCAACAGATTGCTCAAATTGCAACAACTACGTTACTTCTGGGAATGAGAAGTAATGGTGAAGAAGTGAAACTAGTTGGAATGAGGGCTATAATGGACATATTATCAATGTATGGAATGAGTATTCTTGATAAACCATCCAGGTACAAATATTCAAGAATGTTTTTTAAAGCTTTAATAACTTTTGAGCAACCCAATGTACAATGTGTTGTTGGTGAAGGTTTATGCAAATTGTTTTTAGCTGATATTCTATTCAAACATGGCAATGGTATCAAAGAAGAAGAAAATATAGAAGACGAAGACCATCAAGAAGATTTAGAGCACGAAAAACATCTCTTTGAAGCTCTTCTTTTGATTTATTTTAATCCAAAAACGAAAGAGAACCAAGACTTGCAACAAATCTTATCATTTTGTATACCAGTTTATGCTTTTTCGAGAATCAATCATCAATTAAATATCGCTACAGTTAGTGGTGATTTGATGTACAGACTTCTTACAGATTTTGAAAATGAAATGACACCAAATATAATTATTCCACAATTGATATCTTGGTGTGATCCACGAAACTTAGTTCAAGTAACTGAGCAACAGATGAATGAATCTACATCACATTTGTGGCAATGTGTATATTTATTACAAGTAGTTGAACAAGTGAATCGAAGAAATGTGAAACGATGCATAATCAACAACCTCAATAAATTCCACATCAGTGAACAGTTGGAATCAAATACTTTACAAGCACTTATTAATTCTATTGAGGAGACTATCCAATTATTTGAGAATAATCAGGCTAATCAGGATTTTGTTTTGGATAAGAATACAAAAAAAAATTTTGAAACTTTTGTTGAGTCAATACGATCTAAATTTGAAATTGCTAAAAAACGAGAAGAAATGGAAATATCCACGCCTAGAAGTGGTACAAATTCTATTCTACATGAATTGGAGGAATTAGAACAAGAAGAAGAGAAAGTTCACAACAGGGAAGAAAGAAGTCCTAGTGGATCTACTCTGAATGAGTCTAGTAAAATCCAAGCTAAAGAACACAATGAAGAAGATCAAATTGAGCTAGATGTCGAGACTTCTTTGAATGAAATTGACAAGTTTTTGGAAGAGGAAGATGAAGTTGAATACGGCGATATCTCAATAGATGACGCTTAGGTAAGTATAGTCCATAAAAATAAACATTAATAACTAAAACTAAAACAAAAACAAAAGCAAAATAAAAAATAAAAATTAAAAAATAAAATAAAATTTTATAAAACTGTAAAGAAATGAAAATCAGATATCAAAATTTCAGCACCTCAAAAAGTAATCAACCAATATAAATCAATGTTTTATACTTTTCTCTAGTAATTGATTCACATCAGCTGTATTTATAACCACGCCACGCTCAGAACATTTAGCTTTATTCTTCAATTCATTACATAAGCCATCAATATCAATCTCAGTATATTTTGGATGAGCTGTAATTCTATCCCATATTTCACTGCATTTTAGTGTACTTGCAGGAGCAGGCACGACCTCATCGTCATCATCAGCTTGTAAGTTCTTTTTCTGTTGTTGCTGTTGTTGCTGCTGTTGTGGCTGCTGTTGCTGTTGTTGCTGCTGTTGTTTGTTATCAGGCAATGAGCTTTTCACAAAATCGTTAAAATTAAAATTAGTATTAACATCTTGAGTTCTAGCATTATTGAGTTCAGATAGAGGGTCATATATCGATTCTTCAGTAGTTAATAATGAAATTGGATCTGCTTCCACTTCTTTACCGGTTGGACTTGGATCTCCAAATGCCAAGGCAACGTCAAAGTTTTGATCATTAAGAAACGATAGTGGGTCTTGATCAGTATATTTTTTAATATTGAAATCAAAATTGTAATCATTTCCAATACCATTAAAAAATGGATCATTTTGATAATCTGTGTTTGCAGAATCATTATAATGTTGAGAATTTGGAGTAACCAAATTTGAAAGTGGAGAATTATAGTTTGTAGAACCACTTTCCTTTGAATTTGAACGTTTAAATTTGGGTACTGGATTTTTTCTAGTTCCACATGCCTCACTTAATTGAGCACAAAATGGATCAACTTGTTCGTCAAATTCGTTGGCAAAATCCAAGTTTGGTTGTCCATTGTTTGAACTATATGAACCAGGAGTTATTAATAAGTTATCATTCAATGGAGTTGCTGAAGAAGATGATCCCAGTACCAAATCTGGAGCGCCTTGTTGAATTTGTTGTTGATGTTGTAATTCCTTTAATTTCTGTATATTATCTTTAGACCATGGATTATCAAAAGAAATAGCAGGTGAACTATTAGATACAGAAGATGCACTTGATTGTTTTTCATAATCTAAACTTTTAATCGAATTTGAGGATGATTCTGATTCTTGTGGAGTACCGGAGGAATTTTCAGGGTGACCATGATGATGAGTGTTTGGATGAGATAAATGACCAACTTTAGTAGGTAAATTTAAATCCAGAAAATCATTATTTCCACCTCTATATTTAGCCAATTCATTTTTTAATATATCAACTTGAGCTTTTAAAAAATCTGTTTCAGTTGCTGCTTGAACATTTGCATCTTCTAATGATTTGACTTTATCTTCCAAATCTTTCATTTTACGTTCTTTACGTTCACGATAAGCTCTTTGAGCTGCTCTATTTTGAGCAGTTCTCTTTGATTTGGGTTCTGTTTCTACTGGTTTTCTTCCAACTTTTGTTGCTCCAGCAGTGGAAGAGGTGTGAAGTTTCTTGTTGTCATCATCATCGAAACTAGCAGGTGAAGCTATATTTGAAAAATTTCTCTTAATATCAGTCATAGTAGTAAAAGGATTATTTTTCTTATTTTTTTTTTTTAATTTGGAGGATGAGGAAATGACAAGAAACACGTAGAAGGGTTATTGATAAGTAATAGTAATATTAATAATAATAATAATAAATAAAATAAAATAAAAGGGGTAGGGGGGGCCAATTTGTGTGTGTGTAATGAATGATGTTACAGATTTCCCTTTTTTATTTTTATTTTTCCCTTTCTTTCTTTTGGAGTGTATATAATTTAGGGGGCGAGTAGATATAACGACTTGACGAAAGATAAACTGACAGGTGTTTGTACTTTGTAATATGAAATAAATATATCTTTCAAACTAGAAAAGAATAAGAAAAGTAAAAAAAAGTTTTGGTTGTTTTTTTTTTTTTTTTTTCTTTCTTTATTCTATTTTAAAATGTTTTTGAATTAAGAGTTTATAATGTGAAACTTAATTAGTAAGCAGTTCTTCTGTACTGCACATAAACCATCTCAACGTCTTTTTTTGTTTATTCCATGACATTCTTGACCGAAAAGACACGACTCCCTCCATTATTTTATTATTTTTAGTTATAGCCGTATATATCCGCCTATTAACTCCGTATAAATCTAAATCTAAATCTAAATCTAAATCTAAATCGAGATCCTAGAACATAACCCCCCCCAAACAATCATTACATACCTGTCTCTCTCGACAAATTTAGAAGACTTGTGTCCAAACATTCATTGATTTGCAAAAATTATTTCCTTATCGGCTCTAGTAGACATAATCTTATCAAGTTCGGGGACCTTATGGACCCGTTTTTTTTTTATGTCTCAGAAATCTTTTGACGTTTAAATTTTAAAATCATTCGAATCTATCAGTTCGATATGTGATCGTGTGGGGTAATTATCAAAAGTGTATGTGTGTGTGTGTGTGTGTGAATGAATGAGTCGTCGCATCAACCGATTTGCCGACAATTTTTTTTTTTTTTTTTTTTTTTTTTTTTTTTTTTTTTTTTTTTTTTTTTTTTTTTTTTTTTTTTTTTTTTTTTTTTTTTTTTTTTTTTGATATTGCTCTTTTAGATGTATCATCTGTTTGACCAACCCACTGACAATGTTACAAACAAGACCAAGACATGGGACCATAGCACGTCAAGTACTCAGAAGGTACGCAACTACAGATGCAACATCTACAATTATTAACAAATATCCTGTGGGTAATCAATTACATGGTTTTGAAATCTCTCAAACTACTCCGATTCCTGAATTTTCTTTAACCGCTGTGTCATTAAAACATCTTGCCACTGGAGCAACTCATTTACATTTGGATTCACCTAATGATACTAATAATGTGTTTCTGATTGCATTCAAGACAAATCCTCCTGATAGTACCGGAGTTCCTCATATATTGGAACATACAACTTTATGTGGAAGCGCCAAGTATCCAGTTAGAGATCCCTTTTTTAAAATGACAAATAGATCATTGAGTAATTTTATGAATGCAATGACTGGTCATGATTATACATTTTATCCATTTGCAACAACAAATGCAAAAGATTTTGAAAATTTGATGGATGTATATTTATCATCAGTTCTTGAACCCCAATTAAATTATACTGATTTTTTACAAGAAGGTTGGAGATTAGAGAACAAAGATGTTAATGATATAATGTCAGATTTAGAATTTAAAGGTGTTGTATATAATGAAATGAAAGGTCAATATTCAAATTCAGCATATTATTTTTATATTAAATACCTTGAGGCCATATATCCATCATTAAACAATTCAGGAGGTGATCCAAAAAAAATTATAGATTTACCGTACAAAGAATTGGTGAAGTTTCATGCAACTAATTATCATCCTTCCAATTCAAAAACTTTTACTTATGGAAATTTACCATTAAATGATCATTTACGTAGGCTCAATGATTACTTTCAACCATTCAAAAAAGGAGATACCGAATTTAAAGTCAAACAACCAATATTTTCTACAGATGATTCTGCAGTTTTTGATATAATAGTACCAGGTCCGGTAGATACAATGAGTGGGAAGAATATCTCAGATCAATACAATTCTTCAATTACTTGGAATTTAGGTGATCCATTAAGACCGGAAATGCAATATGAAGTTTTTAAATGGAAAATATTAAACTTGTTATTGTTTGATGGTCATAGTTCTCCATTTTATCAAGAATTGATTGAGAGTGGTTACGGTGATGATTTTTCGGCAAACACTGGATTGGATTCTACTAGTGCCTTATTATCATTTACTGTTGGTCTCAATTTTTTGAATAAATCAAAAGTTGATAATTTAGAAAACAAAGTAATGGAAATTCTTCACCAAAAGGTTTATCCCGAATTGGATAATGGAAACAGTTCGTCATACAATGACCGTATCAAAGCTATTTTGCATCAGATTGAATTGGGATTCAAAAAACATAAACCTGAGTTTGGTTTTGGTCTCTTGAGTTCTATTGTTCCTTCTTGGGTCAATGGAGTAGATCCAATAGATTCATTACAAGTAGAAAAAGTATTGAATCAATTCAAAAAGGATTATGATAGAAATGGATTGTTTATATTTAAAGAATTATTAGAAAAGAGTTTAGGGAATCCACATTCTCAAAAGTTCAAATTTACTATGGAACCAGTAGAAGACTTTAATAAACAATTGACAGAAAATGAGAGATTCAGACTCGAAAAAGAAGTTAAAAAATTGAATGAAGAAGAAAAGAAGTCTATTTATGATCGTAATTTGGAATTGGCTAAATTACAATCTCAAGAACAAAATGCGGATATTTTACCAACGCTTACAATTGTTGATATTTCAAAAAAAGGTGACTTTTATGCAATTGATTTGGCAGAGGCAAACAAAAAAATTGTTCATGAAAGAGTTGTGGATACAAATGGATTGGTTTATGCATATGCATTAAAGGACATTTCTTATTTACCAACAAAATATTACAAATACCTTCCATTATTTAATAATTGTTTGACAAATCTTGCAGGTACAGAAAGCACACCGATTACTGAATTAGAAACTAAAATCCAAATGTTGACTGGTGGTATATCATTTAGTTCAAAGATTTCTAGTGATCCATATAATATTCAACAACTGAAATTACAATATGTATTGAATGGGGTAGCATTAGCAGAAAATTCGTCTTCGATTTATGATTTATGGTTAGAAATTTTAACAACTACCAAATTTGACAATTCTGAAGAAGTATTGGAGAAATTGTCTACATTGATTAAAAATATGGGTCAAAATCAACTCAATAACATTGCTGAACGTGGTCATTCTTATGCCACTTCAATAAGTTCACTGAAATTGGTTCCACTGAAATATATAAGTGATATTACATCTGGATTAAGTCAAGTTCAATTTGTTATGGAATTGAATTCTAAATTAGAATCGGAAGGTAAACAATATTTGATCAAGGAAATCATTCCTGTTTTAAAGGAGATCCAACAGTATATTTTAAAAGGTGATTTTAGATATAGATTAGTGGGTAATGAACTTACAGTTGACGAAAATGAGAAACTAATTTCTAAATTTGATCAAAATATATCATTATATGGTAATTCATCATCATCACCTATCACTAATGGTGGTGGTGGTGTTAGTGGATTACCTTCATTATTAAATACTTTCAATCATAATCATCCGAGTGAGAATATATTAGTCAATTTACCATTCCAAGTTGGATATTCTTCTTTAGGTAAATTAGGATCATCATATTCATCAAAGGATGGTGCCTCATTACAAATATTGTCTCAATTATATTCTTTTAAACATTTGCATTCTAAAATTAGAGAAAGTAATGGTGCATATGGTGGTGGATTGACATATGATGGATTAGGAGGTACATTAAATTTTTATTCTTATCGTGATCCAAATCCAATCAAATCAATACAAACATTCAAAGATTCGTTTAAATATGGATTAAATGGTAATTGGAATGATAAGGATTTACAAGAGGCAAAATTAAGAATATTTCAAAGTGTTGATGCACCAATGAATATTTCATCTCAAGGTGCAAC
The DNA here is from genome assembly GCA_030582575.1 of Candida buenavistaensis. Taxonomy (NCBI): domain Eukaryota; kingdom Fungi; phylum Ascomycota; class Pichiomycetes; order Serinales; family Debaryomycetaceae; genus Candida; species Candida buenavistaensis. Next base: position 21,658 of record JAKTXM010000097.1, on the reverse strand, counting down.
TACATTTTTTGAAGGAATTGATGATTATTTAAGACAAGAAAGACGTGAGAATTTCTTAAATACTAATATCAAAGATCTTGAATATGTGACTGAGAAATATCTTGTTGATAATAAAAATGATTTGGTTTGTGTAATTGGGGACAATGAGATTCTTAAAGTTGGTGATGATTGGAATATTAGAAATCTTACAAGTATAGAATAGACTCTCACTCTTAATTTCATGTATATATATAAACTATTTACAAAAACTTTGTTAAACCAACATAATATTCAATTCTCTTATATTATCGATGACTTCTAGTAAAATCTTTTTTAATTTGTTCAGCTATCTTTCTTTTTCTATCTTCTCTAAAAAGACAATGTCTTTTAGCTCTTGGATCGTATAAAATGAGATTTAATTTAGGGGCACTTCTAACAACTCTAAACCATTTTTCATATCCTGTTAATGCTGTAGATACCATTTTTATCATGGTTGTATTTCCTCTAACTTTAGCCATGGTTGTTGTGGTATTGGTATTGGCTTTGGCTTTGGTATTGGTTGGTGATGTTAGAGAGTATGTATATTGTACATTGGTTGAAATTTTTTTTTTTTTTTTAAAAAAAGAAAAAACTTTCCTTTTTGTTGTTGACTTCCTATTTAGGAAAGTATTATACTTGTGTTGTGTTAATAACTTGAGTCTAGTCGCGTGTGTGTTGCGTTACGTTGCGTTTGTCTTTCTATAAATAAAAAAAAAAAAAAAAACAGAAAATTTTGCGTGTTGATGAAAAAAAATAAAAAAATAAAACTTTGTCGATTCCTACTCCTCCTCCCTTTTTTTTTTTTCTTTGCTTTCTTCATTTCCTCCAATGCATTCAATAATTACATATTTGGGTTTGATCACCCTTTTCATCAATTTTTCATTGGGATTACATTTAGAAATCCATGCTCTTCCTACCCCAAAACCAGTATGTATTCGTGATTTCGTTCAAGAAAATCAAATGGTGGTAATAAATATCCGTACTGATGGTACTAAAGGAGATGGTCAAAGATTAGATTTGAAAGTTACTGATTCAATTGGTAATGAATATAGAAGTAAAAAAGATGTTGTTGGAAACGTTAAAGTTGCTTTTACATCCCATCACAATGCTGCTTTTGATATTTGTTTAACTAATCATTTGGATCATAAATGGGCAAAACATCAAGAAATTGTTAGATCGGTTGAATTGGATATTGAAACTGGTGCTGCTGCTAGAGATTGGAATGCTTTACAAGCAAGTGAAAAATTGAAACCTGTTGAAGTTGAATTAAAAAAAATTGAACAATTAACTGCAGAAATTGTTAATGAATTACAATATTTGAAAAAAAGAGAAGAAAGAATGAGAGATACAAATGAATCTACAAATTCAAGAGTTAAATGGTTTTCTATAATTGTCATTGCATCATTGATTGGTTTCGGTCTTTGGCAAATTCAATATTTAAGAAATTACTTTAAAGTTAAACATATCATTTAAAAAATTAATAATTTACTTATAGAACTAAAATTTTCCCATTTATTTAGTTTTGATTTCATTTTATTGATTTCTTCTGTAGTTAATTTAAATGGAAGTTTATTATTATCAGATTTTGTTGTACAACGTTTAACAAATGTTTTATAAATGATTTCTCTCATATCATCAATTTTTTGACAACTTTCAATTAATAATTGTTTATTAAATTTTTCATCATTAATACTTGTGATATCTTTTAAAGTGATTGTAAATATCCATTCAAGAAGAAAATTATATTTATTCCATGCTTGTCTAAAGTGTGTAAATGATTCATAAGTTTGATCTTCAATAAATCCAATATATAAATCGGCAGTTTTCATCCAATTTAATACTAATTTTAAATTCTTTCTTCTCCAATTTTTCTCCTTTTTATCATCACGTGGATATAATTTATTATCAAACATTGTAGAATCTGTTAATTTCTTTAATAATACACATGATAGATTAATCAATAAAATTTCACGATATTTAAAAGGAATATTAGAGTCTTCATTTAAAGAATTGTAAAATTCTACCCAATAATCATATTCCATACACATAAACTTTTTAGCAATTTCTTCAATCAAAGTAATTGGTTCAATACTATTAAAACTTGATTTTTTAATAGATTGATTAATAATAATCCCATCTAAAGTTTCATTATCAAAAAAAATACTCCAATAATGAACTAAACATAAAATTTTAAACCTCAATTTCATTGAATCCATATTATCATTATAAAATGTAAATTCTTTCACATTTGCTTTATAGGAAAACCCTTGATCTTTTTTAACCAATATGTTTTCATGTTCATAACATGCTATTGGTGATGATACATTATTATTATTATTATTATTATTATTTCCACTAAGTCCATTCAAAGAATATTCTACAAGTCTATCAAACCAATTGATTCGATAAGGACTCAATTGTTTCATAAACTTGCTCAACAATAACGATGAATTTTGAAGAACTTGTTCACAAGCAATCATTTTACGGTTCTCTTCTTGTTCAAAATACCAAGCAAGCGGACCATCCTTATGTGGAAATAAAATTTTTAATTCATGAATTAAATTGAATTCAATAATATTGAATAATTGATATAATGTACTAGATTGTGCCATATAAATCATATGACAATTTCTATAACTAGAATCAAATACATCATTGGGTTTCCCAGAACAATAAAAAGTCCAATTAATCAATTTCCATAAATTAAAATCATGAATTTCCGGGTTCAATCGCGTGCTTAATATTGGTTCATCAAAAATTCTAATCCCCTTCCATCGTTGATGATGGTGATAATGATCATTATGTTGTTGTTGTTCTTCTTCTTCTTGGTGTTGGTGTTGGTGTTGGTGTTGTGGTGAAAGTGATCCACCTTCTTTAAATAAAAATGCAGGATTATCAGCCGCTAGATTGTCATCCAACCCATTATTCATGTTTGGCAGAGGTAATTTTTGGATTTTTTGGATTTCACTCTCCATATGAGTTTGACCTCGATGAGTATTGAATTCTTCATCTTCTGAATCACTAATGATTGCAGGTGGTTCATGTTGGGTTTCAACTTTTATACCATTACTAAATTCACATTTGCGTTTCTTTTGTGGAGATTCACGTATTATAGTTAATATATTTGTTTGTCTTGATGATTGAAGTTCTCTTACTCTTTTCTTGGATGATGATGTAAAATCGGACATAAAAGCATTTAAAGTTTCATTTAATTTAGGATACAGTAATAATTTCACGTATCTTTCTATGATTTTTATACTTCGATCACTTATTGACGTTTTGAATTTTGAATCTTCATAATACCCATTACTTGATTTGATTTGTTTATGAGATGCAGGAATAACTTCTGATGAGCTAAAAGTGGTCCAATTGCAATTACTTGACTTTGATGCTAGAGTGAATAAGATTCTGAAAATGTTTACTGAAGGAATGATTGTATTAGAACCTAATTTTGATAAAACTTCTAAATGAGTCAATAATTGATCAAATTGTTTAAAACTATTCAAATTAACTGCATCTTCATTAATTTCAGATACCAAACTATCAATGAATTTTAATTGACGATCTTGAATAGATGGAAAATGTAACTTTTCTACCATTTACTATTCGAAAATGGATTGAATGAATCAAACGGGAATAAATTTTTTTTTTTTTTTTTCTTTTCTTTTCTTTTCTTTTCTTTTCTTTCTTGTTGTTGTTGGAATATCAAATATCAAATGTCATTAACAGTAAGTTTTATATCATTTCTATTATTAAACTGAACTTCTTTTTTGACTAACAGTCTTTCTTTTTAAGTTATATACAAAGACAGGGAATATAAAAATAGAGCTATATACTTCAGAAAACCCAAAAGTTCAAGAGAACTTTCTTCGACATTGTGGTCAAGGCACTTATACAGATTTAAAAATATTAAGATACATCCCTGATTTCATACTACAAACAGGTTCACCTATTAATAAAAGTAAAGACAACAAACCAGCAGATACATTAAATAGACCAACTGGTAAAATTTCCAAATCATTATTTCCACAGAACCAAATCAAACGGGGAACGTTATTTACTATCAACAATCCAAATGAACCTGATAATTGTGGGTCCCAATTCTTCATTGTATTATCTGAGAAGCATTTGGATTTGCTCAAAAATGACGAGTACACACCAATAGGAGAGATCATTGATGGGTTCGATGCAATTGATAATCTACAAATAACTACAGTGGATCATCCATCGGGAAAACCTACAGGGGTATGGAAAACTACAACATGGTTAAATTCAATTGAAATTCATTATAATCCATTAGTTTAATTCACCTATTTGTCCTAAAATTTCTGCAAAATCTTTGATTGTTATACAAGCACCTTGTTTATTAAAATCAAAATTTAATAAATTCCCATTTGAATCACTTAAACAACATCCTAACATATCAATCAAAAAAGTATCACTCAAAGGTGCTTTTGTAGATGGATCTGAATCTAAATTTAGGTTTGTTTTAATTTTTTTCAAATCCGGGAATGTCAATTTGAAAGAATCCGTCCCATCTGAACTTTTTATGAATAAATTCCAACTTTGTTGAATATGTTGATAATTGTTCCTAAATTTTATTAATCTGTTAAAATTATATAGTAATTTATCTATATCTATAATATCTATTATTTTATCAAGTTCTTTGACAGGAGAACTGATTGTATATGCTTGAATCATTGCAATTGTTTTTGCTTGACGAGTGTTTTTAGAATCTAAAATGACTTCTCTATCTTTTATAAATTGGTAATAATAATCGATACATTGTTCTATATCTTTTGTAAAACAATTTGGGATATTCAATTCTTGAATCATTTGAGGTAATTGATTTAAATATACATCTTGTTCAATATCGTCTATACATATTGAATAAACTTCAAGTATTTCATTTTCAATCTCCTCATTTAATTGTTCAAAAGTTTCTGATGGTGAAAATTTTAATTTATCATAATTTCGTTTAGGTGGCATGGTTAAAATCAAACTTGTGTGAGGTGGGGGGAGAGGACGACTTGTCTGTTCTTGAAAGACAAAAAAAAAAAAAAAAAAAAAAAGTCACGTGTAATCGAGTATACTCTATACATATACCAATAATGACAGAACCTTCAATCAAGACTACTTTTATTGAAGTTACAAATAAACTTCCTATAAAACCACCTTGTAGAATATTTTTTAAAAATGAATTGGAACAACCATCAGGAAGTTTTAAACTTCGTGGATTAGGACATTTAATAGGTGTATCTTTAAAAGAAGCCCAAAAACTTGGTAAAAGCAATGTTAAAGTTTTTTCATCATCTGGAGGAAATGCAGGATTAGCAGCTGCTTATGCAAGTCAGTATTATGGATTAGAATGTATTGTTGTATTACCAGAAGTATCAAAACCCACAGTTATTGAACAATTAAAATCTTTAGGTGCAGAAGTGATTGTTTATGGGAAACATTGGGGAGAAGCAGATAATTATTTAACTGATATTATCATTAAGAATGTTGATAATTCAGTATATCCTGTTTATTGTCATCCTTTTGATAATCCTTTAATTTGGGAAGGACATAGTCAAATGATTAATGAAATTATTAATGAACAATTACCTGATGATGATTTTAAAAAAGTTAAAGGTATAATTTGTTCTGTTGGTGGGGGTGGACTATATAATGGTATAATCGAAGGGTTGAATAATAGCAACAACAACACCAATAAAGATGTTCAAGTAATGGCAGTTGAAACAAAACAAGCACCAACATTCCATTCTGCTGTTCAAAAAGATAAAGTTGTTTATTTAGAAACGGTTAAAACATTGGCCACTTCTTTGGGTTCACCTTACATATCCTATAAATCTTTAGAGAATTATAAAACTCTTAAAAATACTATTCTTGTTGAAATAGATGATTTAGATTGTTTAAAAGGAGTAGTTGATTTATATGATAATTTTGGTTATTTGGTTGAACCAGCATGTGGTGCATCGGTTACTACAATATTTGATCAACAACAAAATTTATTAAATAAATTTAATGATTTGAAAAAAGATGATATTATTATTATTATAATATGTGGAGGATCTGGTATTAATAAAGATATATTACAACAATATAGAAACATGTTAAAACATTAGAATGGTTACTTTGTTATATAGATTTATGATATATAAATTATCACATTCACTTAAATTGTTAATTTTTTTCTCTTTACCCCAAACAATTTACACGCCTTCCTCAACAAAACAAGTCTACAATATTCTTTATCAAAACACTTATTTTGTTAAGACAAGATGTCAACTTGGTTGTATTTTTGGAAATCAGATACTTCTTCTTATTCATCATCGCCACAGATTCAAGAAGATTCACTCACTAATCTGGCAACAACAACAACAACATCATCATCATCAACAACGACAATAAAAGACCAACAACTAGATTCAACGGTACCTACAAAAAGAACAATATCACCAGTACAGGATATACGACTGACAATATTAAGACATAAACCTTCAGCATCTTCATTAGCATCAATGACAGCAGGTAACTGGTTAAATTGGAATAATAAAAAGGAAGAGCAAACAACTAATTTATCTGAAACCACAGAAGAACAATTAGATGAAGATGAAGAGAATCCACCTCAAGAAGAAATAGAAAATGATGATACTACACCAGATGATAATGGTGATGAAATTGATGATCATATTAAGAACAAGAAAAATCTGAGTTGGGCTTTTTGGGGAAATAATAGTAGTAGTAGTAATAATAATAATGATAATAATAATAATAATAATAATACTGATACTAATAATAATAATATTCCTATGAATTCAGATTCTAAAAATATAAAACTGGGAAATCATCAAGATGATGATCATCACAACCATGATTCCAAACGAGAGAAAATAGGACATTTAGCTAATACTATTGTCAACTCAACACCAGCAATTCTTCCTAAACAAGATAATTCTGGGAAACCAACACAGCAAGATTCTGAACAAGACAATGATGCTGTTTTATATAAACCTCATGATAAAACAACTCAATTCAATCAAATAAATACTCATAAAAATGAAAATTTACGTGAAAATTTGATTGTACCAGATTGGAACACGTGCTTACCTCGTACTTCAAATAATTCTATATTTAATAATTCTTCTACTTCAAATCAAAATAATTCAAATCAAACACTTAAAACAGATCTTGCAAATTGGAAACAATTTTTGACTCAAATATCAAGCAAATTTGGATTTTCTAGTAACCAAATTGTTACCGAACAAGAAGAAGAAGAAGAACAACAACAACAACAACAAAATATTCCTTCAAATGATATTGAAAGAGATATTGGAATATTATATGAAAAATCTTATAAACTTTATGGTAAATCTTTAGCTATTTTACCAAAGGATAAAAGGGCTTGTTTACCAAATTATAATAAATATTATCATCATAATCTTGATTTATCATTCAATACTCAAACTCCTTCTCAATTGGAAGAAGATTCATCAGATCCAAACTCTATAACCATTTCAAATGATGCAATGGGTAATTTATTAATTAATAATTCAAAAAAAAAAAGGGAAATTCATCGAGCTTTAAATACTGAAATTATAAATCAAAAAGCAGGTCCATTAAAAAAAATCAAGAATATTTTAATTATTGGAGTTCATGGATTTTTCCCAACAAGAATGATACGTCCAATAATTGGGGCACCCAAGGGAACTTCATTAAAATTTGCTAATGAAGCAGAAAAAGCAGTACTTCGTTATTGTGTTGAGAATAATTTAGTTAATGAAGATGAATCTCAAATTAGTATACAAAAAATAGCATTAGAGAAGGAAGGTAAAATATTTGATAGAGTACAATTTTTTACAGAAATTTTACAAAAATGGGAAAAGGAATTAAATAATGCTGATTTTATATTTGTTGCATCTCATTCACAAGGTTGTGTTGTTTCAATTATATTATTAGCTAAATTAATTCGAATGGGAATTTTAAAAAATCCAAATTATAAACGTATTGGTATATTAGGTATGGCAGGTGTTAATAATGGACCTTTTTATGGAGTTGATAAATCATTTTTTATGAAAGCTTATTCTGCTATTGAACATGAATCTTTAAATGAATTATTTGAATTGAATAAATTTGATAGTATTCAATCTATTTCTTATAAAGATTCTATACAAACAATAATTAATGCTAATGTAAAAATTTGTTTTATTGCTTCAATTAATGACCAATTAGTACCAGTTTATTCAGCATTGGCTTCACATATTTTTCATCCTAATATTTATCGGGCATGCTATATAGATTATACTTCACAAACTCCTAAATTTATTGAAAAATTGGTATCACTTTGTACTAATTTATTGAATATTGGATTTTTTGATAATAATGTGATTAAAGAATTGAGTACTTCATTAGCAGGACCTTTTAGTGGAAATGGACATTCTAAAATATATAATGATGGTAAAGTATATGATTTAGGTATCAAATTTATATTAGATACAGATGATATTGTGATTCCATTTGATGGTATTCAAATTAATAATAATAAAGAATTACCAATTTCAAACCAAATTTATATTAAAGAATATAATATAGCTAAAATTGGTACTAATCCATACATTTTACCATGGTGTTTAAGAGGTTTTTTATTTAATGTTGAAAAGAATTGGCCCGATAATAAAAAACAAAATGATACTATAATTAAAAATGGTTATGAACAAATTCATGAATTGTATGATACTTTTGATAATTGGAAACCTGAAACTAAAGTATATAAAGATCTTAAATTTAGATTGAATGGTTTTAGAGCAAGTAAACTTTGAAATACTTAGAATGATTACTACCATCACCAACACCACCACCACCACCACCACGCAACCATTTAGGAAGGTGGTCCTCTTACGCGGAGAGACGCGTATTGCGGCTTGGGTGGAGAGCAGATCAATGAAAATGTGCTTCCTTGCACGACCAAAACACGAGTACCAATTTGTTTTGATGTTATGGTTTTGATTAGTTCAATATTTAGTCTAATAGTATAGTATAGTTTAGGACAGGATAGTATAGTATAGCATAATATAGAGTATAGTTTACTTATTATTCTGTTTATTTTTTTTTATTGTTTGTTTGATTGTTTATTTTTTTTTTGAATTTTATGTTTGTTGAAGGTTTCATCAAATTCAACAAACATAAAAAAAAAAAAAAAAAACAAATGAGATTCTTCACAAACTTATTCAAAACAACCAAAAACTAAATTATTCGTTTATTTATTTCACAATAATATATCTATATAGTCATAGATAGCCAATTTTACAAAAATAAACTACTACCACCCCACCCACTCCCCTTCTACCACCACAACCACAATCGCTCATGCCTATATCACTCCCAACTATTAAAACAGTAGATGGATCAAAAACTAAAAATATGGTGGCATCAGAGCATTTACAAACACCAGAAATATCTGATCATTCCAGTGATGAATCTAAAAGTATCAAAGAGAATCAAGATTTAATAAATGCATGGACACCAGAATTAAAACAACAATTCAATGAATTGATCTTGCAACCAGTCACATTAACTACAATACTAAATAAATTTTCTCAATTTCTGTATAATGAATTAATATCTCAAATATTATCAAATAAAAAAATCAATCGAATCATTTGGGAAAAGAAAATTTATTGTCATAATTACTTATATCTGTCAAAAAGTGTTATTGTCATTGAAGAAAAGATTGCTCAAATAATGATGGAAACATTAGGTGATTTAATAACGAAAGAATGGACTTCTTCTGAAATCGAACAATTGTTTTGTAATTATCATGAAGATCTAACAAAATCTGGTCTTTTAAATGCATTACCTTCTAAATCCTTGGATGAGATTGAAACGATAATATCTAAAATTAAACTTAAAAACAACTGGACAGATTTGGAAGAAGATTATATTATAAAAAATTATAAAAAGGACATGACATTGTTAGAAGAAGAATTGTTTCTAAGGTCGAGACTGGCCATTAAAAGCAAAATGTATTATTTAAATCAGCAACAAAAAATAAATCTCTCAAAGTCATCATCAATGAAGAAAAATGTTAATCCCTCAATTAAACAAATCAAAATCACCAAGAACTCTGAAAAGGATTGTAAAATTGAGAATAAATCAGCCAAAACACCAGTACCTCAAAACAATTCCAAAATGTCTACTGAAATTAAAAGACCCAAAGCAACACTTATCGAAATGGATTCGAAAATTCAAACTTTAGTCAACAAACCAGTAACCGAAAAGTTTTCAAAATTGTCAACCGAAGATAAAAAACGATTAGAAAATTTACTTTCCAAAACTATTACTTTTAGTGAATTACTTCAAGAGTTTCTGCAATACCATTGGAAACTTATGATATCGGAAATAACTCACAAAACGTTTTCGAAGCCTCCAAGTAATTGGGCAAAAAAAATACTATTCTATTTGATGCTTCATTCAATCACTATTGATGAAAAACTCTTAAAATCATCAGGCGCCGGATTTGAAGAACAGATGCGTTTAAAACGTCATTTAGATAAAATAAAAGAATTAGATTGTATTTCTAATTGGTCACTTGAAGAAATAGAGATTTTGCATGGTCTTCTAGTAGATGACCTTACCAAACCAACAATAGAATTCAGACTCCCATCAAAGAATTTGGATGAAATAAAAAAAGTATTGTCTGCTGCATTTACTCCTATTCGTTTCACACCTCCCGAAGTTGAGTATATCAAAGAAAATATAACTATTTGCAGATCTATTGCAATGGAATATCTACCGATACGTCTGAGGTCAGCATTGGATAAAAAATTCATTGGATTAAATGAACCTGGACAAACATCAACAAAGGAATCACAAAAATATTCACCAATTAATACAAAAACCAAAAGTTTTCAAAAATCAAAAAAGCCAGTATTATATGACGACCAACTTGATTCATTAATCAAGTATGATCTTACACTTCCTGCAATCATACAAACATTTCCTGAACAATCGATTGAAACACTTATTGAACAACTTAAAAATCATTGTAATTTTGATAAGCTGACATTTACAAAAGGTGAGAAAAAGTTAATGGCTTATTTCGTAAAAGAAGATGTGAAGGTTGATGATTGTTTTGATCAATTCCCCTTGAGAGATGAGAAATTTATTTCCGAAAAATATACCGAATGTGAGTATTTGTCTGGTAGAAAGAAAACCTTCAAAACATATGCTGAAAGATTGGCATATGAAGCAAAATGGACATTGTTTACTGCAAATAATGAAGTTAATGGCCATGGTAGAAGAAATAGGTCAAGTAAACGGAAGTATGGTTTAGATGATCTTGATAAATTGGAACAAGAGGCGAGTGTGAAACGTCCAAAGGAGGAAGTAAAATTAACTGAAGAAGAAATATTAAAAAAACGTGAAAGACAAGAGAAAATTTTAGCTTCCACATTAAAAAGACAACAAGAAAGGAGAAGAAAATTAGATATTCAAAAAGCAAGGTTATTGGAACGAAAGGCTGCTGGTTTACCACCAAGAAGCATGCGACTGCAATTGGATGATATGGTTGAAGCTGCAGATTACTTTCAATCAATTGTTGGAGACAAGCAAAAAATACAAAATGGACAAAAAAGAACAAGAATTCAAACTCAATATTATGTACCTGAAACTTCTGTAAAGAAAGTGGTCAAATTAAAGACAACTGCTAGGCAAGCTGAGAAGAATAAAATCAAGAGACAATTAAAACGGGCAGCCCGTTTAGAAACTAAAATAAAAAAAAAACCAGGACCTAAAAAAGGTAATAGAAAAAAGACTGATGAAGACGTTGTTGATGAAATTAGAGAATTGTATAAATTAACTCAAGATCAAGAACTCGAACTGGAATTAGAAGAAGAAGAATATATTAGTCCTTATGATCCACAAGATATTATATCTGATTCTGAAGTGAAAATGAATGGTCGTCAGTTTTATGTTTCATCAATTTATTCAGACACTCCAATTCTTCCACAATTAAATTTTATTTCGTTATCGGAAAATACTGACCCAAAACAAATAATGACTAAAGCAGATGATGATATGATTTTATATGATGATAATCTAGCATGTGGAATTATAACTGATCATTTAAAATCCTATCTTGATTTACCAATCTCGTTTCCACCTATTTTGGATCCAATAACCAAACAAGTCAATCCACTTAATATTGTCAGAATTAGATTTTTTCTTTATCCAGAACATTGTGAACTGTTTATACTTGCCTGTCCTAAATCCAATGAACTTGATCCAGTAAATGAGATAATCAAACTTTTTATGATTCAATATTCGTTATATTTTTCAAATTCTGAAATATTAAAAGGAATAATAACTGAAGAATATTGTCATAAACTTGAACATGCAGTTGAAGAAAATGATTTTGGAGAATTCATGTATGTTATTGATAAATGGAATCATTTAGTATTGAGATTATCACCAAATAAGGAATCTGTTGAAAGAATACTTGAATTACAACAAGATATTAATCAAGCACCTAGATTTTATTTAAATGAACAAGAATTTCAGAATCCAACGGATGAAGATGTAAAGATTGATACATTTTTAGAAGAATTAATGTATGAATCAGCAAGTCCAAGTTTTCAACGTGTTATTACAACAATTAAAGAAATTGGATCACCATCATCATCACCATCACCATTAGCACCATCACCATCACCATCACCGTTAGCACCAGGAGATGTTGAATCACCAAAAAACATAGAAGAATCAGTAATAACAACACGTAGTATTCCGGAATTGTACGTATCAGATTTTTTCAAACGACTTCAAAGCAAAGAAACCATATCAAGGTATGCAATGCAACAAATTTTACTTCGTGTATATTCACGAGTTGTATCTACTGATTCTAGAAAACTTCGATCATATAAAGCATTCACAGCAGAAACATACGGTGAATTACTTCCTTCATTCACAAGTGAAGTTCTTGATAAATTGAATCTTTTACCTAAACAAAAGTTTTATGATTTAGGTTCTGGAGTAGGTAACACTACATTTCAAGCAGCTTTAGAGTATGGTGTCAAAAGTAGTGGTGGGTGTGAGATCATGCAACATGCATCCAAATTAACACAATTACAAGCAGGATTGATTCAAAAACATCTTGATGTATTGGGTATTTCACGTTTGGATTTGGATTTTGCCCTTTTTGAAAGTTTTGTAGGTAATGAAAAAGTAAGGAGGAGTTGTTTGGATTGTGATGTTCTCATTATTAATAATTATTTATTTGATGGTCAATTAAATGTTGAAGTTGGTAAATTATTATTGGGATTAAGACCAGGAACAAAAATTATTAGTTTAAGAAATTTCATAAGTCCTAGATATAGAGCTACTTATGACACTATATTTGATTACTTAAGTGTTGAAAAACATGAAATGAGTGATATAATGTCTGTTAGTTGGACAGCTAATAAAGTTCCTTATTATATATCTACAGTTGAGGAATCAATTAGAAAGGAGTATTTAAAGAAGGAAGAAACTACCGAATTGGGTCAAACTTCAAAATCTGTTAGTCCAATTGGTGATGTTAGTATAAATACTATGATGACTCCACCTACAGATTCTTCAGAATTCTGAAAAAGCATAAAACTAAATTTGTATATTAAAAAATAATTTTTTTTCTTGTAAAAAAAAAAGAAAAAAAAAAAAAATCTATAATTGTATGAACATTGTATTTTTCTTAGTTGTCTGTTTTGATTTTTTTGGCTTTACCATTATTATCAATTGTTTCTATAATTCTCTTTTCACCATTTGTAATTTGTGGCTCGACTGAACTTAATCTTGAACTATTATTTGATCCAGTTAATGTTTTTTTCCTTTTACCATGTAATGGTCCTTCCATTTCTCTAGATATAGCCAATAAAAGAGTCGTTATTCTTCTACCTATTTCTTGTGGTGTTCTAGATCTAATATACCAATCAAATTTAAATATATCACTAGAACAAATATCTTCTTTAATTTTTTCATATAAATTTGTTGTAGATAATCCATATTTGTGAACACAATATAATAAAAATTTATCTTCTGTTTTTGAATAAACTCTTTTAGAATTATTTGGTGGATATTGAATTTTTAAATCTTCTAATGGATCTTCAAGAATTTCCATTTTTTTGGATAGTAGTTTTTGTTGATTCAATAATTTTTCTCTTTTCTTTTCCATTGTTTCAATTTGGGATAGATATTTTTCATATCCTTCTATTTTTTGATAATTTTCCCAAAAATTTTTTGCATATATTTTAACTTCTTCATTTGTTTTATTACCTAATGCTTTAGAAATATCTTTATATTCTTCACGTCCATATTTTGCAGTAGCATGTATAAAATTTGTAAAATCTCTTCTTGACCAAGTATGAAAACTTTGTTCAAGAAGTTTATCTTTAATTTCAATTTCTTCTTCTGTTAATGGTTCAGCTTTGTCTATTTTTTCTTGGGCAATTTTACGTTTTTCATCACGAGTCATATCGTCATCATCTTCTTGTTCTAAAAATTCTTCATCACTATCACCAAAATCATCAATTGAATATTGATAATTAATTTCTTTTTTATATGCCAATTGTTCTCTTTCAAGTAAAATTCGTAATTCATCTGCAAAAAATTGATGATCTTGAGGATTAAATGCTTTAGGAGCTTTTGGTTTAATGACAGGTTGTTTAAAGATCTTTTCCTTTGTGACAGTTGGTTGTTGTTTTAATACATCTTTATAATAATTATCAACTGAATAAGTTAATTCCTTTCTAGCTCTTTTAGAAGGATTAATCCAACTAAACCCACCACCAACACCACCACCATTATTATCCTTTTTGGCAAAATCTTGTCCATTCCATTCATAAGCTGATGTATCTGATATAAAATTTTGAACATCATCAAGACCAAGTTTATTAAATTTATTATTCAATTCTGCTGTTTTTTCCGCACCTCTTTTCAAAATTACTTCAATATCATCATCCAACATTGTACCTTTATTACTTTCAAAAACATCTTTAGCACCATGTTGAATCATACCAATTAAATCATCTTTAGAACTTCCAACAGTGTTATTTGAATTCATTTGTCTACCTTGTTGAATAACTAATTGATCCAATCTTAATTTTTGTGCAGCCCTTTCTAAAACTTTTTCTTCAATAGCTCTTTCTGTAACAAATCTATAAACTTTAACTTGTTTTTTTTGTCCAATTCTATGAGCTCTATCCATTGCTTGTAAATCTGCTTGTGGATTCCAATCGGAATCATATAAAATAACAATATCTGCACTAGTCAAATTAATACCTAAACCTCCAGCTCTAGTAGTTAATAAAAATATAAACTTTTCAGAATCTGGATCATTATATTCATCAATTGCTTCAATTCTATCTTCATGTGAAGTAGATCCATCTATTCGACAATAATCATAATCTCTTAAATAACAATAATCTTCTAAAATATCAAGTAATCTAGACATTTGTGAAAATATTAATACCCTACTACCTTCTTTTTGAAATTTTTTCAACATTTTATCCAATATTATCATTTTACCAGAATTATATACTAAATGTTCATCAGTTGTATAAGGAGGTCCAGGTTCTGCTCCATCAAATAAATAAGGATGGTTACAACATTTACGTAATTGCATAACGATATTTAAAAGTCTGGTTTTACCTTCACGTTTTCCAACAACTCCATTGACTGCATCAATATCCTTTTCTAATAATCTTTTATACCAATCTACTTGCATGTCGGTCATTCCAGTATAAATATTTGTTTCAATTTTTGGTAATAAAGATTTTTCAACATCAGATTTTACTCTTCTTAATAAAAATGGACTTAATAATTGATGTAATTCATGAATTGCTTGATCTTGTTTTTCTTGTTTTTCTTCTTCATTTAAATCTTCCATATTTTGATGATCAAAAGCTTCACCAAATTGTTCTGCATCACCAAATACATCTGGTAAAAGAAAATTTAAAAGTGCCCATAATTCATGTAAATTATTTTGTAAAGGAGTACCAGTAATAAGTAATCTATTTCTCGAATAAAATAATCGAATTATTTTAGAAAGTGAACTATCTTCATTTTTAATTCTATGAGCTTCATCAACAACAATATATTCCCATCTAAATTTTTGAAGAGCACTTTTTTCACGTAAAATCATTTCAAATGAAGTTATTAGCACATCAAATTTTGCAGTATAAAGTTTTTGTTTAATTATATTAGCTCTTTCTTCTTTATCACCTTGTAATACAATGACATTAACTTCAGGAGTCCATTTTGCAAATTCTCTTCTCCAATTATCTAAAGTAGATTTTGGTGCTATTACTATAAAAGGTCCATCAATATTTTTAATGTATCTTAAATAACCTAAAAATGAAATTGTTTGTAAAGTTTTACCTAAACCCATTTCATCTGCTAAGATACCACTTAGTCTATTTTCATATAAAGATATTAACCAATTTAAACCTTGAACTTGATATTCCCTTAATTTACCTTCTTGGACGTACGAAGGAGATTCAGTTAATACAGTATGTTGTTGATCTTCATCATCTTGATGTTCTTCATCTTGTAATAATTCTGCATCTTCTTCCTTTTCAGTTTTTCTTCTTCTTGTTGATTTTTTTGATTCTTTAAATGAAGTTTTATTATCAATTTCTCTTATTCTTTTTTTAAATTCTTGATCTTTTGAAGCGTTTAAATCAATAAATTTTCTAAATAAAGGATTCATATTTAATAAATAATTGAATCTTTTAGTTGCGTCATCTTTATCATGGGCTTTTTCATGTTTTGCATCTATTTTTAATAAAAAACGTTGTATTCTTTCATTTGATGATTCTTTTCTATTATCATTTGATATTGATGAATGTCTTTTATCCAGATCTGTCATTTTAATTTTGATGTGGTTGTATAAAGAAAGAAAAGAAAGGGAAAAAAAAAAAATCAAAGAAAAAAAAAAGAAAAAAAAAATGAATACAGAGAGAAAGTCAAATTTTGTATTTGTATTTGGGGGGGAGAATTTGTTTTGAGGATGCGGATGCTGATTTTATTTTTAACCTTGTGGTTGCAAATTAAATATGTTAGTTAAAAGTTAACAGTATAGTAATAATATGGTATTATGGTTGATTATTGTTGTATGTATTTATAAATTATCGGATTGATTGAATGTTAATATCAAATAAACAACCTTAAAATGATCAAATTGTAGTTGTTGTAAAAGAAGGAAAAAAGAATATTTCCTTTTTGAATTTTAATTTTTTTTTTGTTTTTTGTTTTATTTTCGCGTATAGAAAAGATATTTTAATGTTTGTACAATAATACACGACTCATTCACGTATTCATACAATAATTCATATATATATATATATATATATATATATATACTATTTATTAACTATTTACTTTGTCAAAAAAAAGGGGAGAGGAGGGAATCAACGAGTACTAAAGTTCTGATCAGATATATTTGTTTGAGGTTCTCTTTCTCTTTTTCTTTTGTTTTAAAGTGTAGTCTACAATATCTACCGCGTGTCATGTGAGCTTCCACTTTTTAATTCGCGTTTACAAAGCTAGTCACGTGCCCATATACTATAATAGTTCTGTATTACTGAACTTAATATTAACAATAATATCAATAATAGTGATAATAATGATACTATCAATTCTTCTTTGGTAAATATTTTAAAATATATATCTCGGGTTATAAATCTTTCTAGTGCTAAAATTTACTTGGACATTTTCACAAAATTTGAGTATAATTCATGATAATTGCTTACGTTAATAGGTTTACAATCATTCAATATTCATAGAATATTTATGATGGTGGGGTATTACATACATTTATAATTTACCATGGTACATTATTATTAACTTTCAACAGTAGCTAATTAAAAACCGACAAAGTTTCTACAATACTCCTTTCTTTAAATAAAATTACCGTCGTCTTTTTGAATTTCAACTTTTTGATACTATAATTATTATTCCATGAGAAATTTTAGTAAGCAAAATTGTAGATTGTTTTCAAAATATTTTATACAAGGTAATTAGCATTCTACTAGTATTATTCCTCAATTGATTATCAATTTTGAGGTATATAATTTTAAGGATCAATTCCAGAGCAAATAATACAATACAAGTGTTAGCCCCCCCCCAGAACAATTTTACGACACTTCTCCCATAAGCGTTAGTAGAGTTTAATATAAAAGGAGATAACGGCAAATTAATATTTCCGATATAACATCTAAAATACTCATTGCCAAGTAGCTAAACGTTTCTAACAAATCCGAATGGGATCTCTTTAAATTATTAATTGAATAATAAAACGGACTGGTCACAAAGCGCAACTAATAACAATGAAGCACAATTTCTTAAATACATCAAAACTTTAACCCCCCCCAATTATCTGTTCAGTAATTAAGACCCATGGGCCAATTATAAAACAATAATTAACTTTTTCTGCAATGGCTCAGTAACCGTAGGTACTTGGATTTACTTAACGACAGACACATAACCAGATAAATAGAAGGCTTAGAAAACAAAGTTGGATAGGGATTATAATTCGACTAATGACAACCTTTGACATATATAAATTATGCCAGATATAAAAAGTTCATGCGCCTTGTTTTGTTGCACGGTAATGTATAAAACCTTAATGGCTGTGAAAATTTTAATTGCAAAAAAAAAAAAAAAAAAAAAAAAAAAATAACTAACCTTTAAGAGAAAAGTTTAATGGTTAGAAGTTTTAATCAATTACGCAATTCAATAGAATTACTAATAACAAAAAGGAGTGCTTACGGTGTTACGAGTCACTTAAGATTACGAGCCAATGTAAAAAAAAAAAAAAAAATAAAAAAAAAAAAAAAAGAAAAGGAAAAGCAAGTATAAACCTAAAGAGCCTATTAACCGCAAAAAAATGTAACCTGATCAAATGCGCTAAATCGGTAATGGACCTCGGCAAAAAACTTCAATAATAACAAGCAAAACCCTACAGAATCTATTCATTCTTGGCGAAACTTGATCATGAAACGAGGAAACTTTTTTATCTTTTCTTTTTTTTTTTTATGTCTATTCGTCAATCCTGCAGATCATGTTCATGGTTATGTAACCGCCGTCCCTTTTAAAAATATCAAAGAATAACTAATACAAATGTTTAGCAAAGATAGTGTATCGAGGAAAGAACAAACAACAACTGGGCCATCGCATGTCTCATGCATACTATATAAAGATAAGCTTTTTTTTTTTTTTTTTTTTAATGAAGTGGAAAAATTTTTCTAGATGGAAAGTTTCTTTTTGAACGAAATTCCATTTAAATTATTCCGCTCAAAGTTAGGATAAATTTCTTAACCAAAAAACTGTGGTTTTCAAACCATTTACAAACTGTATTAAACCTATTGACCCAACAACGCTCCGTAATGAATTGAACGACCAACCGGAGTTCTTTTTCTTTTTCATTTTCGTTCTTTTTTCATTTTTTAAAAAAAGAATTGCGTTTTTATCCACAGTTTCTTTGGAAAGCCAAATAAGGTTAGATCCATGGATTCAACCGAAAGTAGAACTTCTATAGGGGACCAACTAAAGAAACTTCAAACAATAGAGACATTCCTCAATGGAAAAGTCGTATATTTTGCTTTGTGTCATCTAATATAGATTTTAAAGTTTTGTACTATTACTCCATTTAGGAATTCCTTACGCTAAAAATTTTAGGCGGATTCTTTTAAACCATAAGAAATTAATTAAAAAAAAAACACCATTGATGGATGACAAATACCTATGGATGACTAATTGTTGTAAAACAGGTTTAAATTGTATTCAATGGTGCGTGAAATCCTTGCAAGAGAGCACGGCACGAGTTTAATTCACGCCACAGCAACTTTACTAATATGCACAAACAATCGATGACCATTACTGCGTTGCATCTTTCAGCATTAGGAGAATAGTACAAAATGCAAGAATGTACGATATACCTCTTTTTTTTTTTTTTTTTAAGATTCTATCAAAGATTTACATCCAAGATTATACGTATATGTATGCCTCATGTGGGGTTGAAGCGCATAACCACCAACTTGAAAACTGCTTTCTTTTTTTTTTTTTTAATAAACGTGGGTTATTGATAGATACCGTCTGAAATACCTAAAATCTTTTGACGGTGCTTCAGTACTTGGACAACTTCTGTAGGTATAGCGTAAAACTGAATTAATAAAGTTTAAACCTCACTGTATAAACAAAACCACAGATTTTCATACATTGGGTATGAATTTAACGTTACAAAAAACTACAATTTAGGAACTATAGGATTTCTGCAATTCATTAATCTCAACTACGAGTCATTCGATGGAACGGCATTTTTCTTTAATTTTTCTTTTTCTTTTCTTTTTGTTTAATTATGCGACATTTTCAACTTTTAAAGTTTACGGTCTAATTTTAACTGCAAAACCAAAATATTTCTGTCTTTACTAAACACTATGCCCCTATCATAACCGTTCTAAAGTGCTTACTTTTTTAGTCTAATTTAGAAGGGAAAAACCAAACTTTAAATGCAGTTATTAAACACAAAATCTAATTACATCGCCTTCTGCAATTCTCTATTGGCGCGATGTAGGGTTGACTAAATATTTCATTTTTTAGGATACCCGTATTACTGGAACTCTTTGAAGAAAACGGAGGTCATTAAGATGATTTTATAATAATTTCAATATCGATTATATTCTTTGCTCTTTGTTTGTTTTTTATATTCTTTTTTTTTATTTTTTTATTTTTTTTTTTTATTTTCCTATCTTTGTCATGAAGCAAATATGATACAACTAAATATACTTCTATTGTTCTTCTTAATTACAAAAGTTTATCCCAAACAAATCCAAGGTATATTTACAAGTTTCAATTCGTTGACTTGGAAAAATAATGGAAACTTCAACAACCAGGGCCCTGGAAGTCCGACTTGGACTGCAGTTTTGAGTTGGTCTTTAGACGGTACTGTTGCAGCACCGGGGGATACTTTTACTTTAACTATGCCTTGTGTTTTTAGTTTTTTAACCACCCAGACAACAATTGATTTAAGTGCAAACGGAATTGCATATGCAACCTGTAATCTTAATTCAGGCCAAGATTCAGCTTCAAGTTTATCATGTACCGTTAATAATGCATTGACTTCAAAATCTCAATCATTTGGTACTATTTCATTACCAATTTTATTTTATAGTGGAGGATTAGGATCTTCAATTTCAGGATCGCAATGTTTTTCTATCGGTACCAATACCGTCACTTTTACCGATGGTGACAATCAACTTTCTACTACTGCCAATTTTCAGACTGGAAATGCCGATACAAGTGGTTTAATTACATATGGAAGATCAGTCCCATCACTGGGTAAAGTACAAATTCTTGCAATGGCTTCCACTTGTACTTTTGGGTATCTTTCTGGATCGGTTGGATTTAAAATTAGTGGTTCAAGTTATTCTATTGATTGTTCAAGTGTTCAAATTGGTATGACAAATGGTATAAACTCTTGGTATTTACCTACATCATCAAATAGCTTTAGTTATTCACAAAGTTGTTCTTCAAGTTCATTCACCATTAGTTTTACAAATTTAGCATTTGGAGGTAGACCTTTCGTTACAGCAAATGTTCAAGGACC